>CAEGAF010147736.1:0-20560 GCA_903067075.1 Micropoecilia bifurca
AAAAATAAATATACATATTGTAAAGCCCCCCCCCCCCCCCCTCCAGAGTCAACAGACTTGCTGTCTCCACTATCAATTATCCTTTCATAAATTTTCTTTACGGAAAAAAGTCGCAAAATTTGCCTCCTTCTATTAACAGCAAAAATAACAAACATTAGAAGCCATTTTACTGCACTGCTTTGACATCAAATAATAAATTCACAAACCACTTGTTCAGCCTCATGTATGTCTCATGCTGAGCCACTTAACCTTATCCAGCTGTCAAGATAGATAAGGTTTTCTTGATACAATTTTCCAATGGTTGCGCTCATTGGCAGCAACATTCGGGACTTTAACAGTTCTTATACAAACAGGATGTGTTAAGTGGAGCAGAAACACTTCAGCTATTTCAACCTCTTAAGACAAATCACTGTGACTCTTTTAAGATATCCGATCTTTACAATATAAATGTATAAATCTTCATCTAAAAATTGACATGAAGGTTTCACTAGCAGAAGTAGAAAGCAGTTCAGTGGAGAAGAAATGCATAATTAACAACCACAACCTTGTGACATCATGCTTTACCCAACGAAACGCCGATAAATCAATTAAATTTATGTTTCCAAAAGAAGCGCGCCTGATTTAATTTCCAATTTTCACCGTGCAAAAGAAGCAGCAAAAACAAGACTTACATTTTAAAGTTCCACAAGTTTTGATGCCACAAATGCAGGTTTTATTTTTAAAAAAGCTGTGAATTAAAATCTTGCAAAAACAAGATAAAGAATGCTGAAATAAGGAATATTATCTTGGAAGAGTTTAACTGGCTCCAATCAAGGAATCATAATGTTCCATAAATTGTATTTTGCCTTTATAATGGGGAGAACTGATGTGGCTCTCTGCCCAGGGTGGCATGGTGCCTGCAGGTCCACTGGCATAAAAAAAGCTTGTCAGTTGGAACCAAAATGCCTTTTTTATTTGTTGTAGAAACAGTAAAGTGTCCCTCCTTCTAACATTTGCACTGTGAGACAAAATGGCTGAAAACAATTGCTTGGCAATGATGCTGAAGTTGGTTTGGGATTTAAAGATGCCATAAAGAATTAATCCACAGTTTGTTTTTAATATCTCAAGTTGAAAACTTCAAAATACCTAAACAGGTCAAACCTAAGCTGGATCTTTTAATAGTGGACAGAGGTTTCTCAAAAAAAAAAAAAGAAGAAAAAAAAAACAAAGCAAGTTACAATGTATTCTAAGGAGCATTTATAATGATTCCTTTGTGTTTCATATATCCATTTCTTCTAGTAAAACACAAGACTTGCTTTGCCCAGATCAAATCCTTTTTAGTTCTTCGTGTTATAAAAAGAGACTGTTGTTTGTGGAGTGGAGATCCTCATGGTTGTGTGTGTGTGTGTGTGTGTGTGTGTGTGTGTGTGTGTGTGTGTGTGTGTGTGTGTGTGTGTGTGTGTGTGTGTGTTTGCTTTTATGTGGTGTGTAAAAAGATATTAGCACCCTGGGCGGGATTCATGGAAGAACCCACACTTCCTGCTTGGAGCCAGTCAAGGTAATTAAGTTGATAGGTCACTGAGTGACCACATCAAGAGGGAAGATGAATCCAGTCGATATCAGTTCATAATTTATATAACTTATTTCCTTTTGTCTTTTCATGCATTGCTGTGTGACTGACAGCAGCGCTCCAACCTGTGCATATGTTGAACTCCATGAGCTCCTCGCGGCTCCGGATCGTGCAACAGAATCGCCCAAACTCCACACAGCCAGCATTGTGAGGCTTGGCCCGCAGTATGAGAATAACGTTGCAGCGCCGCGATTGTGGTTACATCACGGTGATGAGTGTGAAAGCCGAAAAGACAGGGGTAGAAAATGAGTAATGAAGATGCGGGGCGAATTAGGAAGGAGAGAAAGGCAAAACAACACACAGAGGGAAGGTGGTTGAGAGCGGCGCTACGTCACAGAGGGGCATTTACAGCATGCGGGGGTAAATTGGTGATCCCTGAGAGAAGGGGGGTAGAGGGGCAAGAGAAAACCCCAAGATGGAAAACAGATTGACAGAGACAGATGTAAACAGCGGCCAACATTTTTTTTTTCCTTGAGGATTTTGCCCACTTAGAGAAATATTGTGTCTCTGCAGAGTTCGTGGAGCTGTGGGAGAGTGGAGAGAGCTGGGAGGTATGCCGAGTGTTTTTCTGGACAAGTATGGGATGTAAAACTCTGGAAGTGGGATAGCAGCTGAAGCTGTCTGTCGAGCAATGAATCAGGATGAGGTACCGTGAAGCGGAGGCCCTTACAGGAGCCAGATGGGCCCCTGGCTCGACCCAGCTTAGGCTGAAACTCTACACACACACACACACACACACACACACACACACACACACACACACACACACACACACACACACACACACACACACAAAAAACAAGATGGAAACAAAGGGCTCTTAAGTTTTAAAAACAGGCAAAACATACAAAAAGACTCCTATAGAATACTTTTATTATGTGTACGGTGCACAACCAAAAGGAACGCAGCGGAAGTAAATACAAGAGGCCTAAATAATCTGTGTGAAAACTGAAAATGATTTAATATTTAATAAGATTGATATTTTGTGCTCCATGTCTCATCAAAATGCTCTGGATTTTTGTATTTTACAGTTTTTATGCTCTCCGTTTGATCTTTTAAGTTGTAGAATTTCTGTTTCTCTTTCCACAACCAAACTTTCACGTCTGGAGTCCTAGAATTTGGAACATTTCATTTGTCTTGTTTTTTTTTAGATTTAAGAGTGAGAGAAAAATAACTTCATTGCATTTTATCTTGTTACTTTGAGAGCCAGAATTCACACATGAAAAATGATCTTTGCTCATCTTGCAACAGCAACTAAGAGATCAGCTTCTCTTGGGTTTAAGATGCCAAAAGAGGCACATTTTTTTGGATCCAGACTGACCCAATGACCCTTGTCATTTTCTTAAGATTATTTATTGGTTATTAAACTTTTTCCTCATATGGAAAATGCAAAATTATCCAGAATAATGATTGCATCATTTGCAAATATCTTAATCTTCATCATGCACCAAAGTATTTTGAGATAAGATATAAAATGTAAGAAATGCGCTCATTTTCTGTAGTGGGAGTGACTTCCATCAGCCTTGCTCCTTTACCTGACCTGTAGTTATAAATCTCTGATAAGTAAAGAGATTTGTAGGTCTTTTCTTAACCAGTCACCTTTACATGGTTTTGTTGGGATGAGAATAAACAACCAATGCAGCATCAACTCTCTCAACAGTGGAGGTTTAGGATTCATCCTATTTACATTCAATCAAGGAAAAACACACACACACACGCACACCTACACACACGCACGCACACACACATTTTGAGTTGCATCTAATTTTCTTAATTGATCATTATGCGAGCAAACAGCCAAAGGCATTGCTCAGTCGTCGTGTTTTACTGATGCGGCCGGTAATTTTGACAGATGGCGTTGTGGCCACAAAACCAAGATATTGTCAGGGTTGAGCCGCAGGCTGGAAATATCTAGACAGAGACCGCAGATTAATGCTCAGCTTTAAGTGAGAATTGGAGTGCAATGAGATCCAGTGGCCTTACAATAGAGAGCTGAGAGCTGAGAAAACAGAAAAGGGTTGATGCGAATGAACTGCAGTCTTACAACGTGTTATTTTTTAATCTTATGTTATCCGAAGGCATAACATAACCCATATATTATGCCTTGATAATATAGGAGTTACATATGTCAGGCTAAAATATAAAAAATATATATACATAGAATATATATATATATATAAATATAAAAAGTAAAAAAAAAATAAAACACATATCAATCTACATATTGAATTAAGCTTAAATGGAGCATTGCAGGAATTTCAAAATTCATATAATTTGAACTTGAAAGGACAAAAAAAATACATGAATTTATGGTAGCAGCAATTTTATTTAATGACCTTTTTCTCCTCTGTTTTTAACCCAATTTAAAATGAGTTTTATTTAATGATTTTAGTTGAAGTGGTAGTTCCTCAATGAAACAATAATGTCTTCAAATAGAAGACAAAAATAACCAAAACATTTTTCTAACTGATTCACATGACGATGTAAATGTGTCAGGTTTGATTTCGATGGCTTCCAACACTCTTGCAGAAGGAAAACATTAATGTTCCAAACTAATGCTCAGTTTTGGAAATATTCATAAGAACTATCTCTAAACCTAGATCTAACCCCAACTAAGCCCCAGCAACTCCTTATGAATTAAACCTACATAAATAAGTTATAATATATGACTAAACCTGCCTGGGGTGATATAATTGCAGCGTTTAGCATCTGATGAGGTATTTGGTGTCATTTAATTTGTCTTGTTTTTATATGTGGATATGAATCCACTATTTTCACAAAATAAGTTAAATAAGTGGCTTTATTCATGTTTCAGGGACTAATAAAGAATCCTGATTTATATTTGAAATAAAGACAAGACAAACAATATCAGCTGAAAAAGACATATTTGCAAACAATTCTAAGTGCTAAGTGCTTCTATGTTGAATTTATTGAATATAGTCAATTGAATATATTAAGAATTTATTGTTAGTAAATTCTTCTCGTGAATGTGTTGTTACACTGAGCTCACAAATTCCCTACAGCTCCAGAGTAAAATCCAAACCTGGAGAGGCAACATTCAGTTTTTATGCTCCTCTAATCCAGAAAAAGTTTTCAAAAAAACTGCAAAGCTGCTCAATCTTTTTTTTTTTTTAATCAAGGCTAAAAACTCATTTGTTTAGCATTTCCTCTGATTAACAATGATTGGAACTTAATCCCTAGATTACAACATTTTATTGTTTCTCTTTGTTGTGTCCCTATAATGTAATTGTTTTATTTTTTTTATTTGTTGATTTTGTTATGATTTTTCGTTCACGTAAAGCCCTTAGAACTGCTTTGTTGCTGAAATGGGCCGTGTTAACTTGACTGCTCAACACTGCCCTCTGCTCGATAAATGGTGTAATTCTTTTTATGTACAACAGAAAAATATGGAGTCTAAGAGGAATTTTAGTTGACTTCTCCCATGGAAAAAAGGTAATGTAAATGCTAAAATTAGTTATAAGTGTTGAAAGAAAAGGTAAGAAAAAAAACCTATATAAAAAATATACATTTATTAAAAAAATAACTGTATCAAATTCATGAAAGAATGAATGAAGCATATAAACGGCCACATTGAACGTTTTTCAGCAGAATTGCCCCGTGGTGACAGCGCCCTCTAGTGTAGATAAAAAATAAAACGTACACAAATTAGCGCAGAAATGATAATAGAAATTAACATTTCTATAAACAGACATCCTCTGTTCCGTCTGCTTTCTCCCATAAGAGGAAAAAAGATGATGCTCTACCTCCAGGATGTCATCAGTTGTTCCAGATAAGTTTTCAATGCATTCAGCAACAATACAATCCTTTAACATCATCATCTAGAGTGAAGAAAACCCCCATGCTTAGATTTGATTACATTTTTGACGCACCTCTATTTCTAAAGAGACTTTGATTCCCTGTATATTCCTCACGCCACAGTTTTTCCCAATACGTCCACCAGATGGCAGTGCTAACATACGGTTGATCTGGGCCGATGAACCCGTTAACCCATTTGTTCCCCCACGCCGCAACCCCCCAGTTACAAAAATCCTCAGCCTCGCAGCGCTGCAACGGAAATATGAGCCCAGCCTATGCAGTTTAAAGCTTGACATGCTGAGCTGCCTGACTGGCATGCGCAATGGTCATGGACGTGAGTGGATGTCTGTATTTCTGTGAATATTGCAGACAGATTCCAAGATGGTTTGCTTTGCCCAATCTCCCTCCTTAAAGTATGCATAGACTCTCACCTGCTTTCTGCTTTGCGATGCATAGATGTGTGTGTTGCCTCTGTCTGGTGGGTGTCCAGACTGCTAATGCCTCACCTTCACCTGATTAATCTGAGTTCAGCCATCTGCCCCAGCTGGTCTGCAAACCCTCTGATGTCAGGACCGGCATCAGAGAACTGCAAAGCAGAAAGACCTTTTTGCTTTGAGGTTTTAAAAAAAGGAAACATTAGTAAAATTTTAGTTTTTATCTAACAGGCTGGCAGGGTTAGGATGGCATGAGGTGAGGGATGTTCTCGTAGGTGAGAGAAATCTGAGCAGCCTGAGACATGGCTGATTTGTCCTGGCAGATGCTTCGACAGAAAGTGGAAGACTTTTTTGAACTGATGACAAACAGAGAGTCAAGACCTGATTGGTTGAATGTGCAGAATTTCTTCCTGCCAAGCAAAATCAGCATCTCAGAAACCTGCCTGGGTGTAGAGAGCTAACACAGAAAGAGTGAATTATAATTCAATGAGACCTGGCCGGTTTATCAAAAGACACACAGTGGGATATAACCCTCCATGGAGGAAGAGAATTATGACTTATTCCAGTTTTCCTTCATAAAAGTTTTCTTCTTGCCATAACATCCAGATTTGTGGACTTCTATGACAAATCATTGCCCTGCTAGCAAATCCTCCCACCTGAGCAGTAACTCCACAACTCCTCCAGAGTAACCATTGGCCTCTAGGCTGCTTTTCTGTTTAATGCCTTGTAGTGAGTTGTGCCTTACTGGGAGTCGATGGGAGCCAATGCTTTTGTGAATGACCCATCACTATTCATTGTTGTGTGAACAATGTCTCTCTACTTTGTATAAAAATCTGTTATAATCCGTCGTAACCCGCGGGACAAGTTGGATGATGTTGCCTTTAGTTTTCAGTAAGTGGAATAAACGTGTTCAGAAAGACTGGACCAAGCAGGAGCAGGCAGACTCACTGCTGACCTAATCCCTCCTCTAAACTCTTCATCCATCTCTCGTTAAAAGCCTCCCCCCTCCCTCAGATTCGCGGCTTCATCATTTCCTAGTTTTAGTCAGACCTTCGTGAACTGTAAGCTCTAAACGAGAAGACAGGAGGACGATGAGGAGGAGTGTTGGGATTCAGCTCTTTAAGCGCGGTAATGGCTGCTCCTCCATCATGCGGAGCCTCTCAGGGCCCCGCATCGGAACAACGCGGCGTGCAAGTGGTCCACAGAAACACGAAGATAAATTAATCATCCGCCGTGCGCATCCATGCACCTCTTCATTCCTCCTCGCCTGCTTCTTCTCACAGTCTCCTGCAAAATCCCTGTTCCTTCGCAAGCATTCTTTTACTTTTGCGCCGTCTCGCAGCTCCCACTCCCAATCCGTCTGTCTCAGCTGCAGCTCTCCCCTCCAGCGTGTTTTACTGATGTGTAACGCTGACCCACTTTAAACTAAAGGCAAGCGAGGATGAAGGAAGCAGCGACTGGGGGGGAGGATGGAGAGATTTCACATCTCTCCTCCTCTCCCCCCCCCCGGCTGCTCACATCCCATAGTGCTCTATGTTTAAGGTAAATATTTTTACAGCATCGCTCATCGCTAGGACTTCTGAGACGGGGCCCCCCGCCCCTCAGCCGCGAGTTCAAATATTCATCATCTCTCTCCTCATCTCCATGCTACTCGGTGTGTTTAACCCCCACGGGTTGTCGTTTTCAGTTGTGTCACTCCCACTCTCGCTGCCTTCGCCCCCTGCAGCTCACGTTTCACGTCTCCCTGCCTCGGCTCCCGTATCCCCCCCAAACCCCCCCTGCGTCCATATGCTCGTAGAGTCGAGCGCCGCTCCGAGGGAAGCGGCGGCAGCATATGTGTGTGTCGTGTTTGGGTCTCACTTCGCATGCAGTTAACACATCAGGTGGGAGCCATATGCGCAGCAGTGGCTCACTTGTATTTCAGTGGGATTAGAGAATAAAAAGGAGCAGCGCGACAATATATAGCCCCTTCCATCGTGACACATGTGTGACGGCACTGAGGCGTCTTGCTGGAAGCTTAAGGAGTAAATTTTATCTTCCACTCGATGTTTCATGGTGCTATAGTAGCTTAAGTTGAACCTACTGCCGGGTTTATTGAGAACTGAGCTGTTACATTAACAGAAAGTGTTGGGCCTCCTTTAATCTGATACCCTTCAATAAAATTCGGCGGGACAATGTGGCTCCAGAAATGACCTATGGTACACAGAGTTCACATGTAGACCTAACAGGACTCCCACCCAGACTAGCCGTCAAGAGGCCAGTGGAAACTCTGGAGGAGCTGCAGGAATTCACAGCTCAGGTGGAAGAATCTGTCTTCAGCCCTCCACAAATCTGATCCCTATAACAGAGAAGAAGAAAACTATTATTGAAAGAAAGCCAACAAAAAAAGGCAGTTTTCTACAAGCCATCCAGGTGATGCACCTCTTAACATGCTCTGGTTAGATGAAATCAACAGTGATCATCTTCCCTTTCTTTAGTAGGTAAAAGAAGGTTGGTCAGAAATGATGGAGAGATGGATGGAGCTGAATGCATAATATATCTGAAAAAAGAAAAGCATTTCTGATGAATTCTTAGATCCTCATTTGGAGGTACCTAAGCATTTGCTCCCACAAATTTCTCCAAAGCTCCTGCTTGGAGCTGAAGTCAGATTAGGAAGTCGAGTTTCTTTGAAGTTATTTTCAGCATTTTTATAATAACTGAACATAAAATAGATACTTGATTGTAGTGTAAAATGACTGTGTGTCTGAAACATACTCTCTTTGAACAAAGGCCTGTTCGGTAGCAGGTTCACCTGACCCAATTTGTGGCATTTGTTATAGCTCTGCTGTCCTACAGCAAGATACGCTCTCGTCATCTTGTTTATGATAAAACCAGAGCATCACAATCACTGTGCGACGGCATATCTGGCATATTTCAAGCATGCATTCCTTCTCCTTCCGTATCGCTCCCATTAAGGAGCGTCCAACTCATGACAGATTCAAGTCCGCAGGTGGACAACAGCAGCTGATGACAACCAGATGAGAAGAAAAGATTAAAGGAAGCATCTGGAGAGATGGATGGAATGAAAGTCACATGGATGGAGGATAGAAGAGCACGTGGCAAACCTGCCTCTCCGGTCTCTCGCTCAATAAATATTTCATGCAGGGGACTAAAACCAGCGCTGTGAACTCTGAGGAAGTGTGACAGCTGGAAATGCTCTGAAGACGGCGGCTTACAGCAGCCATCTAGGAGCAAAATGATGGGAGAGCTGCAACACTGGAGAGTTGTTTTGGGTGATGGGAAGGAGAAGACAGCGAGAGTTTGTAGATGACTGACAGATAAACGTGATGTGTACAGACAATAAGTTGGTTGAACAAAATGATAGTTTTCTTTGAAAAATTTATCTAACAACTCCGCTCTTTACATTTGCCATCACTCCTTATCTCAAAACTGAAATCTCAAGGATTTCTCAAGGATTTGTCTAAGATTTTTGTCACACACACACATCCTGTGGGCAGGAAGGAGTCCTGAAATATTGATGTGGGCCCTCCTGTTGCCGTAATGAAAAATCGTCATCCGATAAATGTTTCATCCCTCCAGATGCATCACCTACCCATTTTTAACAGATGAGGCAATTCGCCGCAGAAACACAAAGACTGGGGAAATGGGCCTTGTCGCATTTGTTGCCCTCAGCACTCGGCTCGGAGGAGACGCCTGGGGGAGATTTTGCTGCTGGAAGAAGCAGATCAGCTTCTGATTCATACATGTGGAGTTTCAGCTGTTTGATACAGTAGCAACAGACCACAGAAACAAAACCCTCCTTCTGTGTTCACACCGTCTGACTCCGATTTGGTCAACTGTCCCGGCAAGTTAACAATAGAATGAGGATAGTGTGGGACAAGGACATGACTCCCCTACTTAGCACCACATTCACTACATTTACAGCAATGTCACCTACGAAGCTTATTTATGTCTTACCAGATTAGACCGGTTTCACACGTCTGTGGATTTTCTGTCAAGCTTTACATTCCTCACAGGAGCTTGAATGTTTTACCTTAGTCTTAAAGGAACAACAAAAAATATTTTCTTCTAGTAACTTTTAGGCATTAACATTAAAACGTTTATTTGAACAGGTAGATCATTTTTGGTGGAATTGAGAATCTACATCGAGGTTTCACAAATTACATCATAGTTTAGAAAGCACCCATAATCAGAGTGGAATAATTCAGTTCAGGTTTGACCGAGCTAAGCAACTAAACCCAGAATTAATGCCCATTTCTTAAGAACGGAAACGATATTGACTGTTTGGAGACACCCAGCCTGAGTCGAGGCTTGACTTCAATAGAGAATGTATGCAGGGAGTTTAAAATGAGGGTGATGATAAAGAGACCTTCCACCTTTAAAGATTTTAATTCCATTCCAGACTCTTTAAAAAACACAGAAACTGCCCTTTAAATAGACACAGAATCATAAACTACGCAAGATAAGCTCATACACCAACTTCAGTCTCCTCATGTACCTGTGGTGCTCAGCACCGTCTCTGACAATCCTTTCACTCTGCAAAACCCAGACAGACACACAGTGCCTATTGACTGGATATGCTGCAACAATGGAACAATGGGAAGCTTGTTTGTACAATCAAAATATCTCTTCTGTTGTCACCAATAACAAAACCTCACAAAGCAGATTATTCATACATAAACGCAGCAACACAGCTTCAACTCATCTGTTTTACTTTTAAGGTTTTTTTAATTATTTATATAACATTTGGAGCTACTACACAGTTGTATGTTCCATGAATGGTTATGGAAACCATCTTGTTGGCAGACAAATGTTCTGTTTCATGACTCACCATTCAAGCAGCATTTGAAATGCTGCCACTGTTAGGAGTTGCATAATAAAATGGCACAAACATAACAAAGGAAAAAAGCAGATACTTGCAGCTAATTAATAAGGAAACTAATAAGAGATGCTGGTGAGTATAAAAACTTTATGTTTTGACTCCCAAAATCAAAGTTTACAGCTGTTAACCGCCAACACTAAGAGCCCGTCTATTGGAAAGCTTCATGATCTCTGCACACCTTGGACGACACGTGACACGACTGCTAAAGCTCTCATTTAAAGTTTGCGCACTTGAATGTTCCACCATTCCACCGTGGAGACATTAAAAATAAGAAGCACAACAGAGAAAATAAACAGAAAAACAGGGATCGTTTTAGCGATGCGCTGTCTTGTTTTAAACAGCGACTTCTGCTGATATGGCAGTGATTTATCATCCCAAGCTTGTAATGCCATCCAAAGCATGAAAAACAACATGAGTGTTTTGATTGTTTGCTAGGTGGGGCCGCTCCGGGTCAGATTACTGCAGACATGTGTTTGGAGCTTATTTTCCTCCTCAGTGACCATAATTAGACAAGCCTCTCTGCTCCCTCGCTTGGACAAGTGAACGTGTCCTGTAACTGGAACTCCACTGGACTGTTTCCCCCCTAAACTTTTTCCAGACTCTGAATGACCTAGAACCAGTTTGATTGGCAGCGCATGAAAGTTGAAATGCAAACGCAGCCTTACGTACACAGCATGCTCGTATTAAAATGCATCCAAACGTATTAAGATTCACAAAGGAAAGTCGGATTCTGTCTTTATGGTGTTCTCTGTCTCTCCATTGTTATTGAGCAGAAACCCATTAAAACTGGGCTAAGACTTGGCAAGCTTGCAGAATGATGCCAATACGACTCAGCTGACATTGTCTGTGCCCTTGGTGCCTCTGCTGTTTGTGAGTCTTGAAGGGCTGGAATATTGGAATTCAGCTGATTTCCTCTGGCAAAGACACCATGCTCCTCCAGCTGGAGTTTGACACAATGCGGGGGAGAAACAGTAAAATTGAAATGATAAAATCAATTCAACTTGCATTCATAGAAACAATAGTAGTAATCAGGATGGTCTGAAAGTCATGAATAGGAATAATATATATATATATACCAATGAATTCAATCCTAAGAGGCTGAGAGCAGCGAAATGCCCTTACAGAACTTTTTTTTTTTTACAACATGGTTAGCATAATAATCTGTCACTTCTGAAAGGTCAATATGACAAGCGCTCCAGGGAGCATCACATGGGCCTCTAGCCTCCAAAGCCTAACTCTTTGCTATGGTGCATTAGCGATATTCTTGCACATCTGTTTCTTTTTTTCATAGTAATACGGAATGAGCTGCTCTTTGGCTGATCTCTGTAGTTCTGCAGTTCATTTAGATCCTGGTTACCATCAGACAGGCTGAATGATACAACTTCTGGAACCTCATTGAAGGTGGGGACTGATGTCTCTATCTGAGAACCACATGACTGAAAAGAGTTTTCACTGTTTCCTTCCAGTTGAAACACTTTTAGCCAAAGAATAGTCAGACTTGTATTAGTATGCAAGTCAAATACACATCTCTTCTAGTATACACATAATGAAAGAAAATGCTTTGTGCAAGGCAAAGCACACATTTTGGAAGGTGTGAATGCATTCATACCCTTTGAACATCCTCACATATTGTTACATTACAGCCTCAAATCTCTGATGTATTTTGGGGGGAATTTAATATGATCACCAATACCATCCAAGTTTTGATGTTTTTACAACTTTTCACTGCCTCTATGGCTGCTTCTCTTTGGGTTACATCCCTCAAAGCTTTGCACATGTGGAGATACTTACACAAAAGTTATGTCTGTATGTTTAGTGTCGTATCCAAACAGGTTGTCTTCTACAACTGTCCTGGTTTTTGGATCCAGGTGCTTCTCCGTCAGTGGTTCTGAAAATCCTGTCCATGCTTATGATTTCAGTGTGGTCTGTCTCATTGATGCAGGTTTGTTGTGGAGAATCATCCTTCCACTTTAATTATTTTTAATATTTGTTTATATATTTAAAGGTTTCAGAGATCTTGTGTTTAAATTTGTGTGCCTTTTTCTCCAACACAATTGCCTCTGATCTGCTTTGAGAACTTGTTATGATTGTGCAAGTCACCACTTAGCCAGTGGTACTGTACACTGAATGGCCTATCATACCAATGGTAAATATATTCAATACATGAGATGGCTAAAGAGCAGTGAATTCAACATGGTCATTAACATGACTCCTTGAGGATATGGCAGAACTTTAAAGAAAAGATAATGCTCAAATGGCCACGTTTCTGAAGGCATTTTATTTAATTAAGAAAAAAAACAACTTAGATCTATTACAAAAGGTCATGGCAAATCCATGTCATGTTACAAGCTGTAAATGAAAAAAAATCTCTCTATATACATCAAAGTGTTCTTCAAAGCCCCATTAAGTCTGAAAGGACAAGATACTTGGGCTGTAGAACAGTTTCAAGCTGCCCTGAGGAGGAGACCAGGAGAGAGCAGAGACTAAACAGATCTGCTCAGCCACATTTCTATTACCTGTACATCTGCAAACCTCTTTCATTTTAAAATTAGTCCCTAGCCCCATCCAGCACTGATGAGGGAAATAACTCGAGGCAAACAGTGAGTTAAAAATGTTTTTTTCGGTGTAAGAATAAATCCAGACTTCAAAACAGAAAGGAAAGTAACCCTCGAGAACTGTTAAGGTCATATACTTTTTAAGTTATGTATTTGACATCCAACTATAAAACAATAGGCTAGAAAAACTCAAGGCAGTGGTCATATCTTATTATGCATCCTAGAAATATTTAATAGTTTGGAGAAGCACAATAGCCAGTTTTTACTGCGCCTTTAATATGTGCATCCTCATTAAACATTCCTCTTTCTTATTGCTTACTCTGAGTGCAAAACTAAGATCTTTTCAGACTCATTCAATTTCTTGTCCAGACTGAGAATTTCCAGAAAACCAATCAGTGTGTGAGCAGACCGAACAGGCCTCCAGAGGGTGACAGATGACCAGAACTGAGTGGGAAGTGAGAACCATGGCTGGGCATATGAGAGAGCTGGATACAAAACTCATTTCACAATGAAATGGCTAAAATGGGTAAAACGATAATGTTCTTTTGTTTTCATGGACTAAATGATGTAACTCTAGATGTGAATAAAGATGAAAATCTTTGGTTGTTCATATTGAGCTTAAACTCCCAAACAAACTACCGTAACATTGTCTTACACAATGACCTTTGAACAAGAAGAATGAAGTAGAATCTTCCTGCAAAGTCTAAGTGAAGCTTAGAACAACAATAAAACATGCACTGAGATGATTTTCTATAAGCTGGTTCGTGGTAGTAAAATATGTTTCTATGAAACTTAGAATATTGTGCTATAGCGTAAACATTTCCTCTTGATTGTACTGTAAAATAGGAGGCAACACTGACAGTGCTGTTCATGCCATGTGATTGGCTGATTTACATTTACTGTAAAGAGGCAATTGAATGAGTGTACCTAATAAAATGGCAGGTGAGTACATGCCATAAAGCTCAATGCTGGGACATTTTCCAACATGTTCAGAAAATGTATGGCAAGCCGGCTTGGTTTGTGAAGCAGCATCAGATGAACTCAGAGGTCATAATAGAGTGTTATTTACGTATAGCAGCAAATCTTCATACTCCACTGGAACTCAAGGCAGATACATAATAGTCAGGCACGTATAAATGTCAGTGCTATGCATTGCATACAATAATGACAGTGGCAGAAGGTAAAGGCAGTTCAAACTTTATTTTGTTCCTATCCCTTTAGAAACCATGTTGTGCTTTATGTCATTTCCTAGCCACCTGATTTTTCAGCATTTCTGTTTTGTTTAAGTGATCAGCTGGTGTGATGAAGGAGTTATGAAGCTCCTTGTAAAAAAAAAATGCTTGTTTTTACCCAACAGTATAAAATTGATCTGGTCTTGATTTTACCTATGCATAAAATAAATCCCTTTGGAGACAAAAATGCCAATAATGTAAATCTGATCATATCTTATCATTCTGTTTTGCATTGGTTGCCCCCCCCCCCTTTATGCAAGCCACTTGCTGGCATACGAGTCGGAAATGAATAATCACAAGTGGCTGTAAAAGCCACCAGCGTTCCCAGAGGGCTCCTGCAGCCTGACAGCACTGTTGTGTGACAGCAGCCATGCATCACAACAATATGGCGCTGGCACTCTCTGGACACACTGATACAACAGATAGCCGGGTTGGCAAAGTGGTAATCATGCCCACCCTCTGGTATTCCTGGCAGAAACACAATCTGAAAGAGCAGCAGCCCGGCGCTTCGGGCATGGCTGTTGGCTTGCTTTGGCGTTTTTAGCGATGGTGTAATGAGTATGTGATTGATTGGGACCACAATAGGGAGTCATGTACTCAGAGCGGTATACAGGCACTCTCGGATTACAGGCCTCGTGGGTTCTAGCCAGATTAAACTGTTACATTAAACAGCATGAATAAAAGATTTAAATTATTCTCTTTAGAGCACAGCCACAGGAGGAAATACTGGTGTGTTTCCTGTGGGAATTGTTAGGAGCAACGCTTCATGCGTTACTGTTTTTTCTCTAAAACCCACATGCTTGAAATAATTGTTTCTCCCTTGGACTATTTGTGCATCCCTGCACCGGCAGAATCTAAATATATAATTAACAGCTACAAATTGTACAAATGGGACATCCGGAACATGATTATGCCAATGTTAAAGGTTGTCTTAGTCATTTGGATAATTGCATTTACATGCCTGAGGCGAGATTCTGCTTGATGAGGAGAGGGCACTGCCACCTGAGCTGATCCAGAGCATCCAGGAGTCCACTATTATCATGTTTTAATAAGGACGTTTGCAACCGTGGTCATCAAGCCTTCAAACAAAGGGTGACCTCAGACTGCTTTTATGGTTCTAATTTGTCTAATTGGGCCTAAAGTTCATGAGCTCATGGGTATGAGGCATCTTATTAAACTACACACATGGATGGTGGGTAAAACTAGTGGGCAGCAGTGGTGCCAGGCAGGATCCTCCCCTCAATCCCCCCATTACATCTTCTTCTGATCACTTAGCAAAATGAACTGGCTGCTCACACGGCATGGTGATATTTCACGCGTTTTTACCAGCGTCATAAATTGTACGGCCATTTTACCAAACACCTCCTCTTGCTTTGCTTGTTTTTATCAACATTACAGCTCAAGAAGGGTTTTTACAATTTTCTGTTTTTTTTATACCAGTTTGTAACCCAGCCTTGCCAAGATCCAAGACTCAAAGAAGAAGAAGAAAAAAAGCCTGCAGCCTACAAGAGGTTATATTTATTGCTACATCAAGGAGAATTAGGAACTAAAATCAGCATCCGGTTGTTGGTATCCCTACTGGGGATTTATCAAACTGTCCCTATTGATCTTTAATTCATCACTAGATCCTGGCCAACAGGCTAACGCAAGCGGAGCGAGAAGTTGGCTGGGGTCTCAGATGATGACTTGTACATAATCAGTGCCCGGCAATCAAGAGGCCGTCCTTAATATTGACAGTCACAGTAAAGCTTCCCTCTGCTCCCTTATTTATTTACACAAGGGTCAGTTAAAGCCAGCCCCGCCTCCGACTCAGGCTGGTCAGTTGGTTAGAGCGAGCTGTGGTCTCAGGGGACCGTAGAGGTGAAAGGGTCACAAGGTCAGGGATTTGGGGACTCTCACGGCACAGCAACACACAATTGTCCTTTTCTAAGCTGCGAGGGATACGACTGGGGAAAGATTTACTTATCAGTCAGTTCATCAGCCGACAGCCATAGAATCACAGGTGCAGCTTGGTGGGGGATTGGCTTAGAGCGAAGCAACTTAATCAACTTACGAGACGAGGCAAGGACATTGTCTCCTGTCTACATTTATCCTCGGATTCATTCAGTGTTTGGATACTCTCGGGTGTGATATGTACAGAATTGTAAGCCTTGTGAAACTGAGGCGTCCGAGGCAATTTGTGAGGGAAAGGGGAATTTTATGACTTATTCACATGCATTTGACATTTCTTTGTCTCCTTTCTGAAAAAGCAACACGGAAAACAGAAACACACACATAGTCAGCTCAGTTTGTTTCTCTCTTGCACTAAAGACATGTAGGTGATGCTTGGTCCAAAGTCAGAAAATTAGGTTGTTATCAGCAGACAGTTTCAAGTTTTTTGTTTCCTGACATCCATCATGAGAAGCCAAAATCTTACTGGTTTTATACATAACTGCCGACACACCTGCTGCACTTCATTTGACTAAACCATGAGAAAACAGGTCAAACCAAACAACTAAATCTAAACAAAGAATAAGATTATTAATCTAATTTACAAACTCATCTGCATAGCTAAATTGTCTGCAAAATAAAACATTTAACAGTAATCCTCCTGGGTCACCTGGTTTTTTATCTCTGATTATGCCCTGTTCTGTTAAATCGGTCTAAAAAGTTTGTACCAAACGAAACCCAGCAGATTGTATGGAGTCATTACTTACGGCATTCACTCCCCCAGACCAGCAGGGGGCGGCAGCAAATCGCTTGTGTTGAGTTGTTGACTTTACAGCAGTCCTTCATGCGGAGCATTCTGTGACAGTGGAGAGAAAGAACTTCCCTCTAACAGGAACAAACCAACAGCAGAACCAGAACCAGGCTCGGTACCAGCAGCCATTTGCCATGACTGACTAGTGGAGAGAGAAGAGCTGAGACACAACAGGTCAACTGATCCAGGAGAACTTTCTATGTTCATGACAGTGAAAAGGAGAGGGAGATGGCAGCATCATGTCAGTCATTGCCCTTTTCCAGGAAGCAACCACAGCTAATCGGATATAGCATAATGACGCAGAAACTCATTCTCAAGGATCAATAACGGGCCGGCGGTGTGTCGCTAGGACTAACTCATCTGACTCAGTGTTTAACATTGTTTGTATTGTTTTGGATATTGTAGTACTGTACAAAGTAACTTAGCAAATAGCATATTATACAGCATGACATTGTAAGATTCACCTCAAGGGGATTTGAATGTGATTTTGTTTGCCATTCAGTCTTACGGACCTCTTCCTGAGAAAGGTCTGTGCTAAAACTGAACTTCGGCTTCACACACATCCTAACCTGGACTGCCAGAACAGCAGGAAGCCATTTTGAAGGTTGCTCTTGGCTTTAAGGCCCAGTCCCCATGGATTTCTCAATCACTTTGGATTAAATAAAAATATTTGACTGCTGTGATATTTAGAGATAATGTTACGAGGAGTGTTGCATTATAGTACAGTTTTTAAGATAAATAAAACATTTTTATGTATGTAGCACAAAATAAGTAAATGGCTAAATGTTGCAGAAAATAATTGCATTCAGTCTTTCATCCCCCATCTAATTAAAGTTAATATCTATTACTGCACTTTATGTTTCCTCTTGGTTTTTGTGTTGATGGTGTTAAATCGATTAACTGGCATGTAATCCGGTTTTCTGACGGGTTGTATTTCCGTCCTGATTTCAATGATTTATCCCAGCCTTAGCAATAATGTCACCTTTCACATTCGACCTGTCAACCACTAATTACCCCTCTGTGATACAAAGCGCAGGGCGCAGACAGAAAATCGGCGATCAATCTCGCCTCCGCAGCCACACGTGTAAATGTTTAGATGTTCGGCCGTGTTGCTTCTCATGTTAACTCACATCCATTAGCGAAAGCCAACATGTCTATCTATACTCCTGCTGACCTGATGGGCCTTTATCAGTGGGAGACTCTGCACCTGGTTGGTTGATTCTTGTGTAGGTGTGTGTGTGTATGTTAGGGAACGGATCAATCTTATGTGTGAACATTCACATGCTTTTCAGACATGGATGTCAGAGTGCAAGTGTGACTTCCTGAAGGAGAGTTTGTGATTGTTTACATGCAACAGGTCAGAAAGGGAGACACTGAAACGCTGATGAGATTGTGACATAATAACCAAAACATAATCCGACCCCCTCAAAACACACACTCCTGTCGCTGTGGAATGCCATTTTTCAGCCAGCGTGACTCCTGTTTGAATTGGAGAAGGAAACATCAGTCTGCCTTGATAAATGATGTTGATCCAGGGCCAAAGGATCAAGGCGACTGTAATGTGATGTAAACAAAAGAAGAAACAAAGACGGACAACAAAAGAGAGTAGAAAAAAAAGAGATAAAGTTGGCAGTGAAGTCACAATGGAAAAGGGGCAGGAGGGAAAGGACAAAGACTGGATGTGAAGCAGAAATAATGGGATTGATAGATTTTAAGATGGGCTAAAACGAGAACAAGGCAGGAGGGGGAATCAAGAATGTCTTGAGGCCACACTTATCTCTTTGAATGAAAGGAATGCACACGCATACACACCGAAACACCAGCTAAATTAAGATGTGCACCGAGGGAGAGCAACAGAAAATCAATGAGCAGTTTAACACCCTTCCTCCAGGAGGTGGAAGAACCTTCAGGCTATGACGCAAGCATGTGTCCGTGTCGATCGGTGCTCGCATGTACATGTGTGGGGACTCCCATGTGATTTTTAGCTCCGGGGTGTAACCTGAGTGTGGACATACACCAACACACATCCTCAATCAACCTCCTCTCCTTCCTCCTTCCAGTGCTGAAGCCCCAGCAGGCACGTCCACCCGGCTGCCTGGAACGTCAATTATTTAAAGGAAAAAAACAAAACAAAAAAAAAACTAATGTGTTCTGTGGAAGGGTGGTCAATGACTGAGCAGTGGGGTGTGTGTACCTGAAAGAAGAAGAAGAAATGTACATTCTTGGAGAAGGCATAAAAAGAGGCGCCAGCAGCAGATGCAGGTTTTGTATGGCCAGTAAGTAAATTAGCTCATGTGGATGGACCGTTTTCACCAATTCCGTCTTCGTTTTCTTCGTTTCGTTGTTAATGACAGATGAGATCTGAAAGCTTCCTGATGATGGACTAAAATATGCTCAATGGTCTCAGATGATGGACAGAAAACACTATTCTTATGTGTCTGCATATCTACCATTCAGTGTAAATGGGCCTTAGTGGCGGCTGGGGAGGAGGCGGAGTATCGATGTTGGTGCTTCTTTTTTCTGTTGGACGGATTTCCAGATTATGCTTGTAGTGATGACCAGCCATATTGTGTAAATGCAGATAAGAGAAGCAGACCATTCTTCTACAATTATGTCTAACAGGTTGGCTGATCCTCTTTAAGGTCTTTGTGAATGAAGACTAACGATAAACTGTAAGTCAAAAGTTTGACCAAAACCTCTGGTATATGTCTTTAAAAGTCTAAAATTCCTTCACAGAGAACACTATACAGATCAATGAATGTCCGTAGTGGCCTTTGCATCATTGAGTACCTGCTCACAGTGCACAGGCAATACACCTGACAATTACATTCATTGTGACTCTGTCAGCTTGTTTACAGGTGCTAGTGCCACATACGTAACACAATGGATTTTAAATAGTGTAAATGTGGAGGTGGGGGTGTCTATAGTGGTCACCACCACCTCCTCCTCCCCATTTTAAGTGCAGTATATAACAACATGTATCAACACTTGTCTTGAGTCCGTCGGGGCTGGAGCTGGCGTTCCTGTTCTTTCAGGGTGATTCATTTTATTTCATTTCGGTTCCTGGTTTGGTGGTTTGGCTTCGGGTTTTCAGTGGGTTCCAGGTTTTCACCGGTGTTTGGTTGCAATCAGTGGAGTGGCTTTTCTTTGGCGGAGGAGGCTAACTGTTGGCTTGGCGTGACATTTCTGAAGTCGCAGCAAGCCGACAGGTGTACACTGTGTGTGTGTGTGTGTGTGTGTGTGTGTGTGTGTGTGTGTGTGTGTGTGTGTGTGTGTGTGTGTGTGTGTGTGT
>CAEGAF010147744.1:0-10779 GCA_903067075.1 Micropoecilia bifurca
CCCGCTCCCTTCTTCCCTCATTCGTGAACAAGATCCCCAGATACTTAAACTCCTCCACTTGAGGCAGGACGACCCCCATGACCCGGAGAAGGGACTCTACCCTTTTCCGGCTCACAACCAACGACAATTTATTTTAATTTAAACAAGAGTAGGCAATGCAAGAATATAAAAATATCTACGTGCACCAGAGTATATGATATCCAGTGAGTTCAGAAAGTGAAATTTGTTGATGAGTTGTTGTTCATGAAAACCAAATACATTTTTTTTATTATAGTATTACTTAACACAGAGGTGTTTTTGTATGTCATACCTAAGGGGTTTATATCAAAGGCAGATCCATTGATATAAAAATGAAAAGTTGAGTAGGAGGAAAAACCATGTAGAAAATCACTGCAGCCATAGGAAGATTTGGTCAAGCCTATTCCAAAGTTTCAAGTTAGCTGAAAAAAAAATCAAATTTTGTTGAGAAACTGAAAATTGTGGTTTTCTCCAGTTTTTAGCTATAATCAGCCAACATAACATAAACATATGCTGGGGATTTATCACTCTATAATAAATTAGTGTCACTGTTTTAGCTAAACTAATTTATTAAGATGCTTCAAATTAAATATAAATAGTATTTTTTCAACTGTGTATTTTCAGATTTTTAATAAATAACACTGAGCTCTACTGACAGAAAACAAAGCGACAGAGAAGAAGTTACATCCACAGCATAAGCTCTGATCTCTGTGAGACTGGAAATATAGGCATTTAAAGCTCGGTCTTTACAGGAAACTGAGACTTTCACTTAATTAACAAACTAGTGAAGATGAACATCTGTTAGCAATTAACCTTCAGACCTGTACTGAAGCCCACAGAGCAGCACGTCTAAGTAGAGCTGGGTTTTGCTCCATTTCTCTGCAGATAGTTCTTGAAACAACATGAGAAATACAGAAGAAAAACATCCACTGATGAATGTGTTTTTTCTGATTCTCCTACAGCAAACTGACCAACATATACACAAAAAGCACATTTTTTTTTTTTTTTTTTGCATTTAAGAAATACTCCTGTAATATAAACGGGACACTTTAAGAGAAGATGTGGACATCTAGAGTCAAACTGTAGAGCATGATGACCAATTAGTCACACTGGATCTCCAATCTCATTGCAGATGAAATCTTCTTTTGACCTTGCCTCTCGTTGCCATGGCGTACAGTTTTTTTTTCTTTGCCAGGCTTGTAAAACGCATCTAAGTCTGCACCATTTCCTCCCGCCAGTTCAGAAAATGGTCCGTGTGCACACATCTCCCAGGGAGAATGAAACAGCCTCACAGGCTTCTTTCTTCTCCTTTCTTCACCACCTCATTCACTTTTCTGTGGTGAAGGTTACAGATGTAACATAATCTGGAGAGTTCTGTGCAATAGCATAAAGGTTCCTTGCGTGGGAGGAAGAAAAAAAAAGAAAAAGGAATGTAGGCTGCACGTCTGTGGGTGGTGTACTCAGCTGCTATTGTGAAGTTGTGGACATTCAGAACTTGTTGGAAATGAGCGACTCAAAAGCAGAACGACTGCATGTTGTAAAGAAAACCCCCACATGGGACAATGATAAAACATGTTCCTCCCCTACAAGAAGGACTGACAAAATAATCCTGTAATAAAAAAAAAGAAAAAAGAAATGCCTATTGTCAAACAGGTGGATTTTCCTTACCACATTATTGCATCAGAGCACAAGAAGTGTCAGCTATGCACACAGAGCAGCTTGGAGCAGACTTGTTTGAGCAGCTTGCAAAACCAAATGGTATAAGAATGGGACAACAGTGGCCCGCTGTCTGAATATTGTTATAGAAGACAAAAACGAAGCAGATTCGACATTCTGTTAACACGAGTAGGAGTGCGGAAATGAGCTGTCTCATGCTGCTGTGCGTTTCCCCTGCAAATCTTTGCTGGTGTTATCCAAGCAGCATTTATACCTGAACAAAAAAAAAAAAAAAAAAAACACATCACTTTGGCAGTCGAAGTGGAAAGAGGTAGACACAGACGACGTTGTGGTGTCATTGAAACTATGCTTAGGCAAAAATCAGATAACCTGTTCTGCCTCATTATAGTTCCAAGAGAACTTCTTATGTTGTCAGTAATTCACGTGACTGTGATGTGAGGGCACCTGAAGGTTGTCTGGATCTTGAAGCAACCCTATAAATCATTAATGTATTTTTAGGTCAAGCTTCTGTAGAGGTTAGGATGTGTCTAAGCACTTTTCTTGTTCACAAATATGAAAGCCTGAAGGAAAGTAATGTCTCTAAAAGCAAGAGGTGAGATGGGGCTTTTTATCACTCTGTACGGATTCCCCACCCATCCCGGGCGTTCAACGTTGGTGACATAACTCCGACTGGTTGCGATGTGATGTTGTCAAAAGGTTAGTGGTTTGACTGTAAAACCTCTTTTCGTGCACATCATTCTCTGGGCATTCCTTTGTAAAAAACAAACAAAAAAAATAGAAGAAGAAAAAAATTAAACATTTATTGAATGTAGAACACAAGATGAATGTGTGTGATCGAGTGTTGAAGCAACTTCAAAGTTTTTAAATAACATTAACTGATTTCTTGGTAGCAGCCCCATTTTTCACAAGTTTGTTTGATACTTGCTCATTTGTCTTCTTACATGCGGCTTGCTAACATTGCCAGCTGAAAGCGTCATGCTGCCAAGAGAGGTAGACGAGCTCTTCTAATCAGGAGTTTAAGCACACTCATCACTGACATGAATGGCATTACATTTAGGCTTCTAATGACTCATTACAAGTGTTTCTTTTTCAGGGTATTCTGATAATACAACAAGATAAGAATCATAAAAAAAAACAATTGGGTGGATATCTTTTTAATTTTTGAGGTAATGCTCCAGCATTTACTGTAATCAACAAAAGGAAATGTCCTTACTACTAGATATTCTGTATTTCAATGGTTAGTGGTGTAATAAAACAAGGGATGTGACTAGGAATGACACCAAGCGATAAGCTGCGTTAAAGCACAGAGAAAATTCAGTAGGTTTTGACCTAGTAACAGGTGTTTGTTTAGGTGAAGTTGGATAATTTGGAGGTACATCCACTTTGTGGTTATTACATCCAGGACCAGTTGTTTGAAATGGACCACAATAGACGATTGGTGCACCATTTTTAATGTTGCTCTGATCTTAAAATGTATTTAATTGACTCGAGAGGACAGTTTGCTCATTCATGTGGGAAGATGCACTTTATAGTCAAGCTTGATAGTATTGGATTGGGGTCAAAATGTTTGTCTCACTTCACAGTATTCACAGCAAACAGTGGCACTGTTGATCCAGCAGCTTCTAGTTTATCATAAGCTTGTTCTTTGGTGAACCCGTCTCCTTTTTTCTGATTGGTTATATGTCTGAAACTTAGACCTAATTGGGTGTTTGAACAAGACTGATGTGTCATAATGAAGTACCATATAATTTTGGAATGGATAAAGGTCACTGACTTAAAATTTCCAGAATAGTCTTTCAAAAATCATTAAAGTTGCATATTTTATAATCAGCCCACCCCAATTGATTCACATGGATAATCAGAAGTCTGAGATTAGAATGACATTCAAGTCCATGACGTTCACATGTCAATTTTTATCAGGAAGTGTGCAAGCATACCTCCTCCTCTGGGCTCAAGTTGAGCCTTGATCCCTGTAGGCAGAATCTTTAAAATTTTAAAATGTCAATGTGCTTCAAAATTCATCAACACATACTTGTGTTTCTGCAGCAATGTTTTGTCTGTATTTTTGAAGAAACAACAGTAAACCTGTCATCTCATGAGAAATAAATGTATTTGTAGAAGCTGCTGCAATTCAAATAAAGGGAAATAAATCTGCCCAAAAGTAGTTTAGATTATGATTATATTTCTGACAAAAAAAGGAGTTTTAATTGATTAAGTAATTTTCGTTTGTTCCATCGTGGCTTAGTTACTTGACAAGCTGTGAAAATGAGTAGTGGGTATGTTTTGAAGTGACAGAGACCTAACACCATCATACTCTGAGAGGCTCACACACACACACACACCTACACACACACAGACATGTTCATTCACTACCACTGAAGACTACACTGTGCTGTTTGAAGCTCCGGGATGAAGCATAAGTCTGAGCAGCGTGCAGAGGCATAACAATACATTATTAAAGACTTGTGGATATGTCTCTCCTCTCACCTGAATAGTGTGATATTGTGTAAAGATGTTTGAGGTGAATCACCATCGGTGAGATGTGGCCGCTCCGTTGTGACACTTTAAAATGCACTTTGATTCAATTCATTTTGCAAAGTCTAACCGCCGTTTTCTCCTGCCTCCCTACTTTACTCATATTAGGCTGCAGCACTGGAAAAATCTCCCCAAAGTAATAATAATGATAAAAAAATATTGGCTCAGGTTTACAGTGCAGTTCAACTTCATGTTAATTTACATCTCAGCAATCATTTGGAAAGAGAATTGGGTTACCCTGGGAAAAGGTTGTCAGTGCAACACAAACAAACCTGCTCACGTATTTACATTTATAAGTGATTTAAGGTGAAAAGGAAACCAGATAGTCATTGGGCTGGGGCAGAAAACTTGTCTATGCCAAGAACTTGAATTGTTTTTATGTCTTATCATTAAACCATGCACTGCAAAGGTACTAAAAAAAATAGCTAAGAAATGCTAACGAAAAAAAAGTGCTGCAAAACATCCACCAGACACAGAAAATTTTTCCTGTAATAAATATTAAAAATAACCATTGCGACAGATCACACTCTGCACGTCGGAGTTTCCTTTCTAGTATGCTTAGTTGATAGACTGCTAGGAATTTATGGATTTGGTTAGCACAATTCATTGCTAATTTTTCTTGGGAATTGATGGTTTGACTGTGAGAAAAAAACACACACATCACACACTCCAACCCTGTTGATACAGATATATCAGGTTTTTATGTGCAATTTTACACTTGCTATAAAAAACAAAACAAAACTGGTCAGTCAATATGAGGGGAAGAAGACCAGTGAGCTGTCATTTACACAAAGGAGAATTGTTTTTGTTATGGCCTCATTTCACTCACTACTGACAAGTCCCCTGGTCTTTTTTAGTCTTAATTTAAAAAAAATAAATAAATAAATAATTATGTACCGTCTGGCACCTCACTGGCAACAAAATTGAGTTTTAGTTTTCAGTTTCCACTGTGATGCCTTTGAATAAAATATAGTGTAACCCACTGCCTTCAGAAGTCACTTAATTAGTAAATCGAGTGTTTGTGTAAATACAGCTGTTCTGTGAACGAATTTAAGATTATCATTATTATTATTTTGTTTTTAGAGAAGACTAGATTTAGCAAGTGAACAAACAGTATCATGAAGGCTAAGTAACACACTGGACGGGTCGCTCATGACAATTTTACGGCTGTCTTTTTTCAATAATGAATTTCTTTTTTTGTTTTCTTTCACATTTGACAGATTTGAAGAGCGAAGAACTAAAAGATGACAGATTATCCCGTTGATCTGTGGATCCCTGCGGCTCTCCTGGAGCTACTGCTGCTGCTTGGTCAGGTTAGATTGAAGACAAAATGTATTGTTAGGTCTCATGTTGTGTCTTTCTATTTGTGGCTGATGGATTGAACTGTGTTCAATTGGATGTTCAAGACTTGGGATATTACAGACAACAGAAGAATGAATAAATGAACAAAAAGAAACAGTGTGGAGGCAGGACCATGCTGTGGGAATAGTTTCCTTTAGCAGGGGACAACGAAACTTGACAAAACTGATGGGAGGATGGATATCAATACAAGGGAATTCAGGAAAAGCATTAAAAAACTTCATCAGGTTTGAGACTGGACTGTATATTCACCCAACAGCTGGACAATGACCTGAAATTTACAGGAACGGCTAACAATGGAATGGTTAGATAATGGCATATGCCTGTTTTAGTTTGGCCTAGTCAAAGTCCAGATCTAAATCATTTTTACAATATAGCTCTCCATGGAATTTGATTCAGTTCCAACTTATTTTCACAGGAAAAGAAAAAAGTTAATGCGGTATCCCCAAAACACTTGCAGCAGACATTGTAGCAAAAGGTGGTTGGGTTAACAATAAAAATGAAATCACTCACAACTGTCTTTATATAAAGTCAACAGCAAATGCATGCTTACCTCCATCAAAAAAAAGAGAAACATTTGATGCTAAACAACCCAATTACTGTGACTGCAGGTTATTCATGCTGCTTTTTATGATATCCTGTGGAATGGGCTCTTGTTATTTTGGCATCTGACAGCTGCCCAGATCACACAGCACACAACATCCTGCAGAGGAGAGTCAGTCCAACAGCATGCAGATACCCTCCAGTCATGACCCTATTTAGGTTGGTGTAGGTGCAGTACTGCATGGCGGAAGCTGCTCAACAGGACTGGCTTGACTGCCTTCAGCCATTCAGAGAAATAATAAAAAAAAAGTGATCTGGAACGTCCCCAGACCCAAAAAGGAAGGCAATAACCACCCTGATAAAGAAAGGAACGAACCTTTGGTGCAAGCTGTACTGGGAGAGCATCAAAAGAACAGGATGGCAACCAAACACATGAGACGACACACACACACACACACACACACACACACACACACACACACACACACACACACACACACACACACACACACACAGCTTTCACTGGTTACTGATGCAGAAATTTGGATGTTTATCTGTCACTATTTTCAGTCCTGTTAACACAGTTTGCAACCTTGGACTAATCACAAAATGCTGGAGTTCATAATAATTTTAGAGTCAGTGGTTTGCCTGAGTGCATCTGAAAACCTGTAGGATATAATGCATATTCCTGTGTCAACATTTTGAGGAAAGATGAAAATGACATCAAACTGTCTACATTTGTTTATGTTGTGGCATTGGTAATGCAGCATGAAACCAAAGTCTGCAATGTGTTATCTTTCTCGTGTGTAATAACAGACGTCTGTGGTAAAATCCAAAGCAGGCAGCGGGGAGAGACATTGTAAACTTTCATGCACAGTGCTGGTTGTATTTTGTGTACTGACACTGTTCATAAAAGCTTTTACATTAGCCATTGTTAACACATAAGAGAAGGCCTCTCTCTGCTGTAAAATAACTCTGCATCACACCAGAATTGATGCTCTGCTCCAGAGGAACTAGTATTGTGTTGTTTTGAGTAAAGATCCGGATTGCAGTTATTTTTTTTAGCAGAATATGAAAGAAAAAAATTCAGTCAATCGGTGCAAAAAGCTGGTAGAGACAAACTCTAAAAGATTTGTGGATGTAGTTGTTGCAAAACATGGTTCCACAAAGTATCGTCTCAGGGGGACTGGAAACAGTTTCACACCGCACTTTTCAGGTTTTTTATTTTTAAGGAAAAAAAAAAATTTGAATCATGTATTATCATCTTTCTACTTCACAATTGTGTACCACTTTCTGTTGGTCTTTCACATGAAATTCCAATGAAATATATTAATGTTTGTGGTTGTAATGTAAGACAATATGGAAAAGTTCAAGGGATATCAATACTTTTGCCAGCCACTGTATGATTTCAATTTCAACTATTATTTTTAATTTGGTTTCTGACATTTTGATACTTGAAGTTGTGAATTGGAGAAAACATTAAGGTAGTTTTGTGGTTTCCGTGTAATCTTTTTCATCGTAAGCTTTTCGTCAATATGTTAAGGAATGGAACCGTTTTCATCGATATTTCTAAGAAAAGAGTAATCTTTATTCTTGAAAGAAGTAACAATCACTAAGTGCTTGTCATTTTTACAAGAATTAAACTCGCTGTTCTTTGACAAGCTTCAGCTGCAGCTCTCAGAAAAAAAGAAAAGCTCTACTACCATATTACTTAATACGTGAAATGCCGACCATTGTCACATCTAGGCAAGATTAACCAATTGCTGAGCAGAACAGGATATACTTTCAGATATTTTTCTTCCTTTAGCTATCTCAAAGGGCCCTCTCAACACTGCCTGCTGTTACAAACAGCGCTTTGAGTGAATCATGCAGCAGCACCTTTAGACTTCTGAGCGTTTAAATGCAGAGTGCAGAGTTTGAGCTGAAAAGTGCATTAGGCTCCTCTTCCTGCTGCCCCAAATGCTTTAAGCTGAATGATTCGACTTAAAGTGTAGATTCGGGTGCTACAGATGGCTTGCCATGAACGACAAGCCAAACTTTCTTGCCTCTCTTATGCGTGAACCCCTAGATGTCTTGAAACACGGGGTGAAAATGGCTCCTTTTGCTTTGACGTAGCGGTAAGCTGAAGTTTGGTGTATGCGGTCAATTTATTGTCTATCAGTTTTACCACAGAAGAAGAGTAATTGTGTCATCAAGGGGGGATAATCAGTAGAGCGAAGCACATTAGAGGGGAAGTGCTATTGAGCTATGTGTTACTCATTCCTTTTACTTCCTAGGAAAACAATTACTGTGTTTCAGTAACCAATGATTGAGACAACATGCGCTCACAGTGTGTGTAATTGATGAGTACTGCTGCATGCAAAATAACTTGAATTAGCCTTTAAAGAGAATGCAGAGGATTTATTTTTGTTTGTTTTTCCAAGTTGGGGCCGTTTCCCCGATCCGGACTGTGCTTCATGTGCTGAGACACCTGAGCCGCAAAACGCATTTTGAAAGTAAATAGCTGAGCAATCTCACTATCAGTGCCACTGAGAGGTACCATAACGACAATTCACTGAAGCATGCTCGGCCCCTCGGCAGCTCAGACGTAGCCCTCTTTCTGACACGCATGCAGACACGCAACCGTCTCTGTGTCATTGACTCCCCACACATTTGAATAATAAATAGAAAGTAAATCAGAAATGTTGATGCGGTATGTAAAAAAATAAAATAAAATGACACCCTTTTAAAGATGAAGATTTTGGGACTGTTATTCTTAGGATAGTTCATAATATATCCACACAGTTGAAACTATTTATTGACATACATATGCACCAAAAATATGACACATACCTTTTTTTCTCAGTGGCTGAAGCTAAATCAGATCAATCTTCTGTTGTTTAGGTTAATTAGAATCACTAAAATTATTTGCATTTGCTAAATGCCACAATAATGAGATATGAGAGAGATTTATTTACTAATGACAGCAAAATCAGACGTTTACATTCAGAATGATTGTGAACTGTTCAAGTCTGGTTCATCCTTGGGAACAATTCCTAGAAGCCTGAAGGTACTTCATCTGTTTAAACAATTGCATGCAATAAACATGATGAATGTAATTTGGTCCAAAATGCGCAAATTTCTATTTAAAGAACGTTATGTAAAAATATCAAAGCCACATGTAGAGACATCAGCCAAATCTCAAGAGCCAAAGCTAAATTATTTAGTCATAACATGTTTAGATTTGTTAAGTCACATAATGTGCTGTTTTTGTGCATAAAACAGAGAAAGTTACTTTGTCTTATTCTAACAATCAAATGTGTTAGTTTTCTTTTTGTGATTTGAATTTGTTTTTGGTTTTTTTGGTGTATTTATGTTCAATATTTGCTATATTCTGTTCAGTTCTTCACATTCACTATTGTTCCAACAGTGTTGTTTTATGAGTTAGGTCCTTTCTGTTTCATTTCTTGGTTCATTTTTGTTCTGGTCTTTCCACATTTGAATGAATTTTTGATTATTGTAATTTTTTTCCCCCCAGCTTCAGAATATAAACTCCCTGGTTTCTGATGTTCACTGCTGGATTCCTCTGTCCATGTTTTATCACCTGATCTCTCCAAATTGTTCCTGTTTGTACTTTGTTTCAGCCACAGTTTTGCTCTGTATTTGGAGCCAACTAAAACAATTACAGGTTGTTTTTCTGACTTACAACAGACCACTGAAAATTACCATTTCTGCAAGATCTGTGAAGAAAATAAAGTGAGTGAAATATCACATCTTGAAAGATGCATATTTTACGAATTCCCTGAAATAATATTTTAAAGGTTTGTATGAAGGTTTGGTTTATGAATCCCTTGTGATTTTTTTAAAAAGTAAAAATAAAAATTTGGTCAAACTAAAATGGAAGCAGCAGAAAATACAGACACTGCTCTATCAAAGCTGGACGACAAATGATAAATCGAGGAAAATAAAACAGGGCAAAATTCTTGATATAACAAGTAGATACAAATATCGAACAGCAGCCACAGAAATTCTGGAAAGAGAAAAACGACATGACCTATAAACCCTCAGTGTAAGACAAGGACTGAAATTTCCAATAAGGTCTAAATTACTGCTTGTTAAAGTGGGTCAGGACATAATTTCACATGCACCCAGAATAAAGTGTCTCAGATCTTCATCTCAAATGTCTTTCTTTAGAGAAATAGGTTGACTAACTGTCCAAATCCTTTTATTAGAAAGTAAAATTCTACTTTAAGGTTGGTTTTTCTAAAAAGTGTCAGGATCTGTGTTTTTCTGTGTTTATTTTTGAGTTTTCTGTGTAGTCCTGTTCCCTGTGAGTCCTGTCTCTGCGTCTTCCCCGTTAATTGTTTCCCAGGTGTGTCTCGTTCTCTTGATTACCTCTTGTGTATTTAGTCCCCTCTGTGGTCTCTGTTCCTGGTCGGGTCCTTGTCAATGTCGTAAGTACATCATGTGTACCTGTTTCCCCGTTGTTCCTACATTGTCCTGTTCCCCTGGTTTTTTCATTAAATTCATCATCTACACCATACCTGGGTCTCAGCGTCTCTCCTCACCACCAACAACCAACACCGCTTCTTGACAGAAGGACCCGACCACTAAACGGTGAGGAACGCCACCATCATGGACCCAGCGGACCGTCGTGCCCTATTAAGG
>CAEGAF010147752.1:0-17320 GCA_903067075.1 Micropoecilia bifurca
GTGTGTGTGTGTGTGTGTGTGTGTGTGTGTGTGTGTGTGTGTGTGTGTGTGTGTGTGTGTGTGTGTGTGTGTGTGTGCTACGGAGGTGGTGAGATGCTAGATGTCCAAACTCACCCTCAAGGATTGGACTTAATTACAGAGTAATTATAAATACTGCCTTTAGAACATTTGAAGTAAAACATTTTTTTTTCTAAAAAGCTACTTCCTTCTGTCCTCTATCATATGTGCACATGTGCATTTGATGTATTTGTTTAGGGTTTTTTTTCTTTACTTGCCAAAGATACCAAGGTACATTTAAATTCTTATTCTCTTTTGTAACAGCAGAGAGAAGTTGCATCAACAGATCTGTCCTCAGGCCTGAGTATTAACAATAATTAAAGCTGCTGCTTTCATGTTTTCTTTCTCGTCTAAACTAGTTAGTCCACCAGTGGGCATTTATTAGGTATCAGGAAAGTTATTTTAAAATCCCACCTTCTCTCTATGTTCACATAGACAATTGAAATTAAAGGGTTAGAATTATGTAAACTATTTTTTTAAGCTTTGCATCATGTTGCAATGTCATCTTCTCAGCAAAAACGTACCTGGAGTTTTGGCTTGATTCTTTCATGCATGTTTGAGAAATCCTTTAATCTCCCATGGCAACCATGTAGCTGTACAAAACGCCTGGAGAGACTGACGTTTCTGAGCTTCAGCCTCACAAACACCCCTCTGCCTATGACTCCCCCACTCAGCTCCTTCAGACTAGCCAGCAGCAATTAGCAAACACCTGGCGGGTCTGCTGGGCTCATTATGCAGCTACTTCTCAGTGAAACGCTGGTAAAAACATTGTTAAAGTGTTAATTGAGGAACAGCGTTGTGATGACTTCCTGAAGGCAGAGTTTAGAGCAGGTGTTTCTTAAAGAGACAGAGAACCAATTTCAAGGCGTTAGATTACTAAATCAAATTTTTTTCAGTCAAATATTTTTTGATATATAGCTACAGGATTTTTATAACAACCCCTTAAAATGAATGTACTTCCTGTTGGCAAATTAATTATCTTGTTCATCAGTGAGAGAGTTAGTATTCTTGTATACACAAAAAGAGAGAATCTACTTTTTTAGTTTAGCTTTCTGATACAGAAGAAAGTCATATTTGCAGGGCTGACAGTGGAAAAAAATCCAGAGCCTGAACTTTATTCCATGCCAAGGAGAAGGACATGATGTTCCACTAGTAAAAGCGAGACATGTCATCTGATAAAATATGTAAATATTCTCTGTGAACAGTTGAATCAGGTGCAGCTGTTAGTGTTTGGGAGTATATGGCTCTGTTGCTACCATCCTATTGACGTCTACAATGGGACACCTGTTGTCAAACCTATGAAAAACAGATTTCTGGAGTTGAAATCTGCTGAACTCTCAGTATCAGTGTTTATGTTTACAGTTACGTCTTTACGACCCTAATTGCTTTCGTGATTGAAAACAGTTTGCCAGATTTCCTGCAGACGTGAGTTTGACATTCCCAGCAGCTGCGCTGTGACATGGGTGAAAAGGAAAAACCAACAATTGATGATTGACTTCCGTTTCCGCTACATCCTCCTCTGCTCTGCCGGTGTCATTCATCTGTAACTCTCCATCTGTCGCCGTTCCCCTCTGCCTGGCTGTCTGTTGGTCTGTCTGCCAGCTTTGTCAACGCGTCAGTCTGTTTCTGCTGGTCTCCTCTGGCATGACAGTTCTGACTGCAGGATTGTGAATGTTGGCAAATGTTTGCCCGCATGTTGCACTCAGAAAGGCAAAAATTGGGAAACGGCATATAATCACCAGCCTGATATCGTTTTGCTCTGCCATAACTGCATATCATTGTCTCACTCAGTACGTAGAAAACATGGGGTAACAAACGTTGACTCTTCTGAAGGGTTTCGTTATTTTCAGGGTTTTTGACTGAATTCCAATCCAGCTGCCAAAGACACTTGGCTATACTTTTGGATTAATTCTCATCTGTCTTGTACCTCATCTTCACTTTCATGGAGACTATGTTCATGTATTCTTTTTCCCCATACTTCAAAAGCCAAAACATACTTAACATACTTTGAGTCTCAATATATAGCAAACAACATGTAAACTTTAAATTAGTTATATTTTGGGGGGGGGCTTTTTTATGTTTGATTCTGTTTCTCAAAGTTGAGGTGTACTTAGCATGGAAATTAAAGACACCTCCATTCTTTGTAAGAGGGAAAAATTGGCTTTTTAAAGGAAATATTATGTCAAAGTGGCAAGAAATACAGTAAAAATATAAACAGAAGCATTGAATATAAGATTTTTCCACAGCTGTTTGCTCTTTTACCTCCCAGTTTTACAATCAAAATTTACAATGACACTTTACACAAAACAGGAATTATATTGGATTAAATTAATTCATTTCTTGATTATTGTTGAAAAAGGAGAATGTTGACTGGTGGCTGTTTTACCAGAACTAAGTATGACACCTACACCTACACCTACATCACTGAGATGATGTATGACAGACTCATAAAATTAACAAAATGACTCATTTCACTGTAATTAACTTAGCTGTCAAATATTACAGCTTTTGGGCTTTTACACCAGGTATGACTTTCCAAAGAGAAAAAAAAAGTTTTTGACTTGTTCACCACATTCTTATGGAAAAATGTTTGTGTCTGAAATTTTTGTAACGTGTTTTTGTAAGATGGTGGTAATTCTCAGATCCGATTAACCTTCTCGAAGTCATGTGGTTTATATTCATAAATGGATGGCTATTTTAAAGTTGAAAGCAATAATGGATCCTCACTAACCTCTGTTGTGCAGCTTTGCTAATCTGACTAGCGTGTCTGTGATGGATGGGGATCCAGGTGCTTCATCCATTCTCACTAAGTATGTGTCCAGCTGTTTCTTCTGGAAGCCTTCCCAGGCAGTTTTGGTTAAAAAAAATCATCCTGTGTGTCAGTTTAATAACTTCCTTCTTTAATTTTTTATATATATGTACCCTAGTTGCACCATTTACCTTCATTCTGTTGGTGAAAAGAGCAAAAACCTTCAATTATATCAGATAAAATTGAGCCTATGTATCAGAATGTTTCATGATGTTACCTCCTGAATACCATAGAGGAATATTACATTCACAGAACAAAACCTCTCTAAGTGATTTAGTCTTTAACCTCCTTAAATGCCTACAAAATAAAGACCCTGTTTAAGACGAGAATCAGTCCCTGCTGCCAAACATTCAAATCGACAATCAATCTCACAACTTCAGTTCTTGCTGCTCAATATGCGAGAACCATATGTCTCCAAAGAGTTTACCAAATGTGCCACTTAAACTCTCCGTTGTGGGCTGCTTCAGTCAGCTTGTATTAATTTCTTCCATTGGCAGATCATTAGCTCTACAGAAATCAGTCAATCATTTCAAGACATGTTAATCAGCCAAAGGTTTTTTTTTTTACAAAGCATGCTACCAACATCTCCTTTCTATAGCACATTTTGTCAATTTTAAGCATGATTTATCTGAATTTTACCACACTGAGATTGTAAAAAAATCATATTCACTCTTTTTCACACTGACTTTGCATGATTTTGTAAATTATAATTTAATACAAAGATGGCTCTTTTAATTGGCTTTCAATGCAACTTTTAGAGCAACTTCGCATTAAAATTGTCATTATTTACCGAATGACATTTCATGACAACTGTCATAAACATTCATAAAGACTTTGTTATGTTCATGACAGGAGTTGTCATGTTTATGACAGTGTCATGTCAGTCTTATGGACACCCCTTCAAATAAAATGTTACCAGACAGTTTTTAAGAAATGTGTCTTTCCTGCACTCATCAGCTGTGAGGAAATTGAACACAGATTGAGTAATAAAAGTTAGGTGACCAGATGGTAGCTTTTTATGGCCTGAGATTTCGAATAGAGATGCTGTGTCACATGAATAACTAGCATGACATACTTCAACAGCTGTGATTGGCCCAGATGATTTGTGTTTACATACCACACAGCTCGACTCAATACAATTCTCCTGGGGAACATAAACATAGCTAAGAGGCTGTTATAGTCACATTTGCTCATAGTAATGACACATTTTCTCCTCTTTTTTCTAATTTTGTGCTGTGGAAGCTACAGTTATAGATGTTGCAGTCAACATCAACAGAATAAATCAGAATCAGACCTGAAGCAATATCAGAAATCAACCTTATATTTATGTGACAAGTAAGTCAAAGACAAGAATGAGTTAGTGTTTGAAATTATTATTATTGTGTTTGTCATTCAAAGGTGGCTTATTATGCTTCTTTGTGCAGGTTAGGATAGGTTTATGGGCTATACAAAACATGTTCATTACATTTTTTACATGTTTCTTAGATAAGATTTTAGTCTGCTCATTCCTGCCTATTTTGAGTTTCGGGTCTCTTGTCACTTTAAATCCAAATAAGCTGCTCCTGGCCACGGCCCCCCAGCTCACTGTTTACACACTAGCATATGAAAACAGATGCACTATTATACAGCTATGCATCTTTGAAAATCAGAAGTGGGGCCTCCTGTACAATTAAAAGAATACAGCAAGTGGTTTCTGTATGATAAGCCGACAACAGAACACTTTTCCAACAGCCATTGTACAGAGAATACAGCGGTAAAACCAGCTCACCAAATGTGTGCTGGAGCTCTGCTTGGGTTGCTGGGTCATGGCACAGTGTGACTCAACAATTAGTGAGGTTTTGTTGAAATGGCTCATATCTCAAACACCAAAAGATGTTAAATCGCAGAAAATGACTTGGTGTTTTTTCACTTGAGCTGTTTTTAGAAGCAGTGAAGACTTAAACTGAAATATAAAATCTTTCAAAAAGGGAATTTTGTATAATAAACAGACACTGAAATGAATTGTAAACATTATCACCACTTTCAGAAACATAATTCACAGAGGACATCACAAGCCAGATCAGGTGGAGTGTATGCAGAGTCTTTCATATGTGATTCACAGACAGGTCTGGTACTCTGGTCAACATGTTGACATGTTCTCTACACAAACAGAGTGAAGCATTTAATGTGAACTGATACTGTCTTTTTTTTAATGTTTTCTATTTTATTTAATCTGACCTTATCAACCTCTCATGCTCCAAATTTCTAACTACACAGTTATGAATTATTAAGACAGCTCACGCCACTGAAAGCCAGTGCTAATTTAGGTCCAACAACTGAATTTTTATGAACATATCGTTCCTCCTATGTGCCTGTGGGCTCCTCCATGTGCCTAATGTCATACGACATTATGTTTATGGGCTTATACATTGCTTAGAGCTTCCACATAGCTGATCATGGAAAATAGGGAAGCAAACTCTCCCAACATTAATGTACATCAGATACCTGTTCAACTAATTCATTTTTTTAGCTACACAGTACGTGTTCTGTGTGTTGTAGATGTTTTCGTGCATCTCCACACCTGTTCATCAACTTATGCTCGTTTTAAGCATGTCAAACAATAATTACAAGTGATGGAACTGGGATACAACTGCATACTACCATTTTATAGCACAATCAAGAACTACGTTGCCTTAAGTTGCTATATAAATGCTGAATATATCAAATATAGCTTCAAATAAATTAAAATGCCTTGAAAATTGGCCTCTGACTTTTAAAGAAACTTCTGCTTTTTCTGAAACTTTGCCTTCAAAAAGTCAGATTCCTCTGTTAACCCTTTGACAACAACTTGAAACAACCAATCAGAGGCAGGAGGAGGGTGTGTGCAATGCTCCCTCCTTATCTCTCACCCTGTTGCTCTCTGCTAAGCAGCAGCTTTTCCCCGACAAGAGAGCCTGAAATGAATGCTAATGCCAGTTAGCATGGCCACCGATGACGGCGACTGAATGGCTTACCTGCAATGGTAAATTGTTTATCTACCATTAGCACATTTAGCAGCAAGTATATGTTGATTGACAGCGCTAAGACAATCCTCCTGGTTCTGATTGGTTGTTTTTGACCGGGAGCTGTTTGTTTATAAAAGAAGCACAGGAAGGAAGTGGAGGAGACTGATATTTTCACATTTTTTCTGTCATGACATGCTAGTTTAAAGAAATATGTAGCAAAATAATAATTATTTTAACTAAATTTGCATATTTCAGATTTAACAGCAGGGGTTCTAACAACAAAATTGTTTCATTTCTAATGATTTTCAGTGATAGATTATGACACTGAAACAAACAATTTGTTTTATGGCTTTTTACACATCCCTACCAGGGAGTGCCAACAGTGTCCGTATTTGATGTGTGTGTTTGCCTGCAAAAGTTAATCTGACCACATAATGCTGGCAGGACATTACATCGCCCTATAGTGCATTTAGGCAGGCAGCCAGCTTCAAATAGCGCCGAATGCTCAATCTGGAAGGGTTTCTGACTTGATAGAGGAGGGAAAAAAATAATAAAACACACCAATCACTCTTGGAAAAATTACAGCAAGACTATTTCCCAGCTGCGTGCCTATTTCACTCTCCCAAGGAACTCCCACTCGCCTGGATTTCATACGATTTCATCAAAAAGTTTCCCCAGATTGACTTTGAAAGGGGGGCGGGGGGGATAGAGGGCGGGGGGGCGGGGGGTGGGGGCTCTATCTCGCTCTCCACACGGAGAACAACAAGCACCAACCATCTCACTGCTTCAAGTGCGGCGCAAAGCCTCGTCTCCTCCGCCGAAACAGCTGCTGTGGTTCGCTTCAGTTCAGAGGAGAAAAGCGGCGGGCTGGAGGTGATTGAAGCGCGAGCGCTATAGCAAGAAAAGAGGCGGAGAGAGGAAGAGACAGAGAGGAAGAGACAGAGAGGAAGAGACAGAGAGGAAGAGACAGAGAGGAAGAGAAACTGAATTCCAGCGAATTAATCACCGTCTGTTCCTTGTGCGAGAGGAAGGTAGAGAGTCAAAGCAGTCAAACAGAGGAGAGAGGAGAGAGATGGAAAGGAAAGGAGGAGCAGGAGGAGGAGGAGGAGGAGGGGAAGTGGTGCCTGACGCAGTGTGAGAAGCAGAAACTGAGAGGAGAGAGACGAAGAAGCGGTGGGGGAAGAAAGAGAGAGAGAGAGAGAGAGAGAGAGAGAGAGAGAGAGAGAGAGAGAGAGAGAGAGAGCGAGGGCGGCAGAGCGGCATCAAATCAGACGCTGCTTTGCATCCGAAAAAATCTCAATCACCTCGTCAGGAGCCGGCGGAGCCCTGTTCCCGGTCACAGCTGCTCTCAGAAGCCGCACGAAGACACACAGGACGCGAGCCGGAGGGTAAAACAGTCCAATAACAGAAAACAACAACAGCAAGAGACACGGCACGTACACAACACCGCCAGAGGCAGCGCGCGCGGACCCGCCGTGCTGGAGGAGCGCCGTCTCCCCGCGTGCTGGCACATCTGGATCCAGAGCAGGTTAGGGTCGCATCTTTATTTTTATTTTTTTTTAAAGCAACCCCCCATTAACCGTCAGCATCATCTATATAGGAAGTGTTTTGGTTCATGTATGTTGTCTGCTTTTTGGCGGAGGACCGGAACCGCATGGCGCATGGGCAACTTTGAAATATATCAACATCTATATGGCGTTCCTGCGGTTCTCAAATCAGCCTATCGCTCTCTGTTTGAGTGTGTGCGCGCGCGTGTGTGCGTGCGCACATATTGGTGACGAATGGAAGGAATTCAATGATTGGCTCAATCATCTTATCTCCAAGCCCTTGTGCGCGCTGATAATGGGGATTGGTGAGCGGACGGAGGGAGAAGGTGGGCGAGGAGGGACGGGGGGGTGTGGGGGGGGTGCAGATCCAGATTTAAATGTCCACCTCTCTGCCTGAATGTGCACGGATTCAGTCTGAATTGTGAAAATTCGGCCAGAGTCTTGTCTTTGGTATTTATTGATGAGTCTGACACGTGCCAGGTTTTGTGCACTAATGAGCTGGTCGCTCGGCATTAATCACGTCTTTGTCCCAGGACGGGCTGCAGTGCCGGAGTCCTGGAATCCGTGCTGCAGTCCGGGACGGGAGCAGAGACAGCCCCTGTCCAACATGAGGCATCCCGAACATTAGCTCGGAGTTGACAGATTTGAAGCATTTTGGTATTTTAAAGTTCAGTGCTTTCATTACAAGTCAGTCAGTGATCACAGGATACAGCATCTCATGAAGCAGCAAGCTATTAGATTCCAATAGGCACGTGCCTCCTGGTTTAACTAAAATCTGGTTCTAAACAAATACAGTTGTAACCCATTTAGATGGTTGCTTATGCTGTCATAGAGGTAAAGTTATTTTATTGACATATCAGTTAAAGTGACAGAGGTTTATTTTTCAACTTAAGGAAGCATAAAATACTGGTGACTGTACCCCACCTGTTGCTGTGCTCGGCCGGCAGGGGTTGGAGATATGGATTTAGAATTTTATCGCAATATTTTGTGGTACTATTGTGTTGATACAGATAATGATAAAAAAAAAAACACAACTACTTCTTTTTTTAAGCAATAAATAGTATTTCAGGATAATGACCTCATGGTAGAGCATTTGTACTGCCATAATCAAATATTGCTCTTGAAAAGCATTCTTGTCTTTTCAATAAGTTTCTTCAGGACATCATTTACTTAAGAAAAGGTTATTTAAAATGTAGCACTTAATAGCATTTTGGAATTTATTGATATTTATTGATGCCCTTGCAAAACAAAAAGTGGAAGAAAAAGCTAAAGTAACTTTTACATTCAATCAGTTTTGTTTTAAATTCAGTAATTCAGTAATAAAACAATCAGTAATTGAAATTTATCATAACAATGATATTTCAAAATGTCTTTCATGATAAATAATAAACGATATGATAAAAGCCCAGCCCTAACTGCCAGACAGCTGTCCCAAATAATAGTTGGTAAACTTTTTCTTTTGCATACAAGAAAGACAAATTCAGCTACTTGGATATGCAGTTCAGCCTAGAAAAACAAGAATAAAACTGAGTTATCACTTCTGTTATGATTGTTTTTTTTTGTTTTTTTTTTTTTCAAAAGTATGTAAGACCTAAATTGCCTCTCAATAGCAAGGCTGATCTCTCTGTTTCGTCTTAAATCTAAATTCTCTCGTTAGATGTTTACTGGAAGCCAGAGCATAAACTGTTTTAAGTTTGACAAGTAGAAAGAAGTAAAATGAGCTGGAATTAGAGTATCAGCACCATCATCCCTGTTTTTTTATTAACTCTGTCAGTTGCCTCCCTCTAGGAGAGTGTAGTTAAAGTTAAATTATGAATTTTGCTGACCAGCAGACATTTATCTTGTGTGAAAACAACAGATCCTCATCTCTGATGTCAAGAAAACTTACTGTCTTATCTAATCTAATGTGAAACATCTATGTCTAAATCACTGTCATGAAAATCTTATATGGACCATGTCTGCGCCTTGCTAGACTGTTTTTTAAATTATAACAGTGAACTGTAATTCTGTGAAGCATGCCTTTAATTGTAAAAAGTAAAGTAATGGTGAATTCACAACAGAAAGAAAACATCACTACAAACAAATCTGTACATTTTAGAGTTAGTATGAATAAAAAAAAATCCAGAGACACAGGTGCACTAAACTGTAAAACGTTTTTCTTTAGATTCAGATTCAGATTTATTTGTATCCCAAATGGGTAATTGATGTTTAAAGGGGCAGCACTACATATTTTCCAGTGCCTATCAGATCTGAAAGGCACATTTTACTGTGCCTATCAGGTCACTGTATTATAAAAATGATAAATAAATTCAAATTGAAATTGGGTCTCTGTCTCTTTAAGAAACTCCTGGTCATTTTGAAAGTCCGCCTTCAGGAAGTGCAACATAACATGGCCCCTCTATTAACCCTTTATCAAAGTTTTACCAGTGTTTCACTTAGAAGTAGCTCGTATCATGCAAGAGTTCAGGAGATGTTCAGTTCCTTTACATGTTTGCTAATTGCTGCTGGCTAGTCTGAAGGAGCTGAATGGTAGAGGGGAGAGGCTTGGAAACTGCAGTTCCAACGAGGAACTGCGTCTCAAAGGGAGGTGAGAGGGGGTTAGACCAACCCAGGTGTTTTACACAGCTGAATGGTTGCCATGGCATTAAAGGATTTCTCAAAGATGCATGAAAGATTCAAAGCAACACTCCAGATATGTGAATAACATTGTAGCGCAATGTAAAGCTCAAAACGTCGATTTTGGATAATTCTGCTCCTTTAGTGTTGACTCTTATTGCCCTGTCATATTAACTGAATTCCTCTAATTGTTAAAAGTCATATCAATTATCAACATGCTCAAAAACAATATAGCATATTGCTAATGTATTCACATGCAACGTGGGTGCTTAAGAACATTCAGGGCTTTGAGGATGGCACCAAAGCATGTAGGCATTGCTTACTGCCATGATGAAAGAGTCAAGAAAGCAAACATTTAACGGAAGAGTAGCATTTATCCATCCATTAGGAATTCACACTGAACATGACAAAGAGCAGCAAAGCTCTCATAAGAGCTTTAGATGTTCAGAAGCTCCAACCGAGCATGCATGCCCCAACTCAGACAGAGATGTGTAAGCACCTACCTCCACGCCTGTGTTTGAGCAGTTCAAAACACAGGAGCTCACTGGATGATCCGTGAGAAGCAAAGTCACTCAACCAGTTAAACGTTGGCTGCCCCACTATCTTTTGTAACGGATGTTGTTGCCACTTCGTCCCACAGGGCATGGACTACTAACAGAGTCTTCCCACTGACTGACTCCAATTGTTGGCTGAGTGCCACAGACAGAGAGAAGGAAAGAGAAGACAAAAAACCCCAGAAAAAATGAAAGCAAAAAGATTAACTGAAAAAGGGCAAGGGGACTCTGATCATTATAAATAGACATGATGTGGCTCCAGTATAACGGCCTCATTCACTCGTTTTTCGCATATTATCTTTTTGGGGATTGAGAAATGATTGACTGACTCGTTTCGGGACCAGACATCCTCTGTCACAGTGAAGCAGTCACTATTTCTGGGAATTCATTGATAACCATCTTTGAGGTTTGCTCATCTTGCTTTCATCCTGCATTAGTACTGCAGTGCTTGCTGCAGTAGACACACGAGTTGTAAAGGGGCACTTCAGATAGGGCAGGGGGGGTAAAACCCCAACAACATCTTAAACCTTAACAAATCCTGCTCAATAAAGCCGTCCGACACATCTCGGTATGCAGCTACACAGCGAAAGCTGTTTTATTTCTGCTTTGGCAGCAGAAGTGTCAACGGCGGTGGAACTCTGATGGTTACGTCCGTAATAAGGCAGGAGGAAACATTAAAAATCAGCTGTAATGAAAAGTGACATCTTTAGTGGAGAGCAATTGCCGGCATGTCTGGAAGTACAAAATGGATGAACAGTGATGGGTTTAACGTCGGCGCTGTCACATCAATGTGAATCTCCAGTTCTGCTCTAACCTTCACCTGAAGTTTTGAAGGACTTTTTTTCTCCCTTACCTTATTTTTTACCTTAGCCCTTGTCTTTGTGCCTGGAGTTGTGCTAGAAGTTCATAGAAGTACATCGGTTCCCAGCTCAGCGTGTCCGCACATCCTTAAAGAGTCTTAAATTCAATTATCTAAAATCAAACCCTTAAAATGGCTTAATTTAATTTGTTTAAAAATGTAAATTGACCTTTAATATATGCATCACAGGTCTTACATTTTGTGGTGGCATTACTATTTAATCTAATATATTCCATGTAATCTTTTTTTCTCATTAGACTTTTCTGTCAGGCTAAAGTTTGAGGGTAACGTTTGAGTCACGTTTGAGTCGTTTCTTTACTGCGTTCTGTGACTCGAGGCTGTTGAGGGCACCGGTATCTGTTACCTTGCTAGCCAGCAAATGTACAGCAGCCATGTTAGCAGGAACCATTGGCTCTGATTCCTGGAATGGAAATGGAGGAAGGAGAAAAACTAGCCAGCTTAAAAAAAAGCAAGCTAGCTAACAAGCTCACTTTTTTGCCTCTTTCATGGTTTAAGTTCAAATTTGTTAATCTTTGACATTCGATCACTTCTATTGCCAACCCATATGATCCTTCATTTATTCTTTGCAAAAATACTTGGCAAAACATGTCTTAAGACTGCTTCTTTTGTACAATTCTGATGCGTTATAGGTCTTAAGTTTCATTCAAAATGATTTGAAATGATCATAGAAAGACTTAAATTTTAATTGGTGGAAACCCTGCATCTACTTATTACAGTTTCAAGAAATATGAAGCTTGTAGTTGGCTAAATTTCACCATCAGATCACATTAGTTGTTATGTGGCGTAGACGTCCCTAATTCAAGAGAAAACTGCTCTTCGTAGGCACGTTGGAGCGCAGAATATTCACAGCGTCTTATGTCATAATGTTGATCTCTGTTGAGAGCGAATGCCCCAAACTGTGGAAGCAAACCTGCATGCAAAGTAAACGTGACACCTCTACGCTGGCTGGATCCGGAGACATATTTTAAGTATTCAGCACATCTGCTGAGAAACTGTCCAAGATATTTAACTCAGGTTTGGGTTATTTTTAAAAATCAACTTGGTATAATATGAATGCTATATTCTGAAAAAATAAAGTGTCAGATTTGGTTCTCGTTACACTGAAAAAAAAAGAAAACGGGATCCAACTTATATAGAAAATTGTTAATTTGTTACAAGTAATCGAATTATGTTTATCCAACTAAATGTATTAAGTCTGTGAATAATTATTTTTGGCAAATAATTTCTAATAAATTAGTGTTAGATTTTGGTATTTAATTTCAGGTATTTAATTGAACAACAACCCATTAATGATTTGAGCCTTTTTATATTTAATAAACTGAATAATTGCACAACTTTTTATTTAGAAAATAAATTTTCTTAATTAAAACACACCACTTTCAAAATAACTCTTTTTTTCAATACAAAATGTTTTGATGAGGGGCTTTTGATTTCTCTTTGGCAAGAGGGAAACAGTTTTTTTTTTTTGCATTACATGTGTCACATAATCAGCAACTGGTGCTGCCACTGGTGGAATACACAAAGAAGAAGACAACAAGACAGGAAGTAGTCAGAGGATGATGGTGTCGCATGTTTGTTAATAACTTATCGCATGAACAAACTTATGTATGACTTTATTTGCATTTCTTATTTAATGGAAACACCAGAACTGCAAAATTGTGTTGTTTTCTTACTTAGTGTAATATAGACAAAGTCATACACATGTTTATAAAATAGTAATTTGAATCAATCTGCTGGGTTTTCCTTGATAGAAACTTTCTCAGCTACTTTGACTAATTAATTAATCATACGTTGGATAAATGGGATCAGTTGGAGCGTATGTATGACTTAACAGAAATTATTTTTTTTGTAAAGCACCTCAAGACGACAATCGTTGTGGATTGCCGCTGTAGAAATCAATTGAACTGAATTACATTTTAGAGCCATGAGCAAACTTAGAAAATAAAATCTTGTATCTTTAAGATGTGGGAGAGTTCTACCACATGCTTAACCTGAGAAGCTTAAAACCAGAAATTTCTTCACTTTAAATACTAAAACACATCAGCAACATTTATGTAAATGATGCACTTCCAAGGGTAGAGAGACGCGCAAAAGTGCATGTTAGGGACACGGCCCTAACATGCACGCGCTGCTGACGCACACCTTCCAGCCCAGAGTGCACACGCTCAGGCGAGCACACGGATTAATGATGTACCACCGTCCCTGCAGGGGGCTAGTTAGCATTTCAGGAAGATTGCACAAACACTGGGGAACTGTAATTAGGAAGTTATTGTTACAAGTTGCAACTCACCCACACATACGCAGTAGAAGGCACATACACACATGCCAATGCAGAGAATGCAAATAGAGTAAAGAGGGCGCTAGTTATTATCGGTACTTACCTATCAGTCATTTGCCACGGTCTTCATGCTAATGTTTGTCAGGCCTGAGAAAGGCAGCAATAACATTTCACCGGCTGACATGTAATTTCCTTGCATAAGTCAAAGAAAAAGATAAATATTGAAACACAGGACCACCAAAAAGCATGCTAAAGTGAAGCAGTTACATTAAAGGAGGGAAATGATATGTTAGGTTCAGGAGAGCTTGTATAAAAGTTTTATATGACATTCAACTTTATCATTGTTTTTCAAAGCACAAACTCGTTCTAAAATGCATTTTTCTTTCAGAGAAAGGGCTTTTGTAAGTCGTCTGGTACAGCGTTGTGTAAACAAAAAACTGATTTTTTTTCTTTTCCATTACAAAAAAGACCTTGGATGTGTAAATGGCAACACAGATGGAATGGAGTGGATAATCTTACTTTCCCTGTTGTTCCAGCTGAGCAGAAAACGTGAGTAAGATTCTTAAATAATCTCATCACTGGAAACACTTTTTTGCCTCAGGATTGTAAAATAATGTGAATCTTGGCTTCAAAGAGGAAGTTGCAACTCAACCGGTGTGGCCGCTAGCTCTAGTAGATTAAGCAGCAGACGATTATGGTGTTAATTGCACTAAGAACCCAATTAACACAAAAATATTGGAGCATTTTAAATAGATATGTTTAGAGTCGGTCAATGCCATCCTCACCAACTCTCATACCCTGATCCAACCCTCTGGGTTGCAGGGCAGCTCTCCCTGGCCCCTAAAGAAAGCACTTTTAGGGCTTTAACTTAGGAAGGAAAGCTTTGATCAAAAGGCAAAAATGATGACACACCCTAACAGCAATAGGTCTTTAACAGTGCATCAGCCACATGACTGTCAACACCCTGTATGTGACTGCAGTAGTAGCCCACCAGGTCTAAGAAGAGGCCTCTCTGGTTGTTGGTGCGTAATCACACCAAGAAATTCCTTTGGTCTGCGTGTTTTGTCCAGACAAACAGTCGACTTTATTTTTTTTGTTTGGTGCGGTTTGCATTCAGATTGTGCAAAGCCAGGTTGACAATCGATGCTGCCGTTTGGCAGAAATGAACAGGGACCGGACAGATCACAGACTGAGAAAAAAAATCTTTAGAAGTCCTTCATGCTGCATTTTTGTTCTGCACATTAGGTGTTATTACATCTGCAAAACCATTTTGAATGTCAAGAGCAGCTCATACAATGCATGTTTCGCGATGTCACAATTTCAGCACATCAGCAAGACTGAGGGGCAAATTTTTATCCTAACAGCCAGCAACAGTGGCTTGTGAAGTCCAAAAAGAGGTAAATTTTCTGGAGTTGCTTTGGATCAAGGCTGGTCTGCAGTCACACCAGAAGCAAACCGTACCAGAATTCATTTGGAAGCTGCCTCAAAAAGTGGGTCTGTGCCCGATTGTGTGGTCCACACCAGGATTCACATGAGTGTATTCACATGTGTGAACACACTTGTGGGTGAACAAACAAGAACCTCTTCTAAAAGACTAAATTGATAGCTTTCAACCTTGTGGTCACACAGCCTTTTCTTTTTTGTTGAGAGGAAGCTAGATTTCCTTGTGATCTCTCACCATGTATAGCTTGTGTCAAAATCCATTTTCAAAGTCAGTAAAGTTCTTCTGTTCTGCTCACCATGTGAGAGCCATTTTCTCACCAACATGTCATTTTTCAACAAATATCCCTTTGCCACACTTTTACCATCATCATCTGAAAATGCACAGGTGTATAGCTGACTTAGTGATGGAGCAGCTTGCTGCTCAGCTGCCAGATCGCTTGTAGAAATGGAAAGCAGCAAATCTGGAACTGATATACAGAAAGCTTCACTCTCCACATCTGCAAGGGGAGAAAGTACATGGAAAGAATGACGGGTTTAGTAGAAATATAGCAATAGGTTTAACATGAACACTTCTAAAGTTACTCTTTAACTAGACATTCAGTTTTATTGGCACACGTCATTTCTCCATCTTACCATGGCGGGTGAGCAATGGTGCATTGACTAACTGCATCTACTAGCTGTAATAAAGAAAGTAAAATAATTATCCTTGGGGCTGAAAAAACATTGTTTATGATGTTGTATTTATGGTTTGATTCCTCTAAAGTTCACGGCTCAAAGACGACTCCATGACAAAGGCTCCCCAAGCAGAAGCTTCAATTCATGTCTTGAACAACACATATTCATCTCTTAAAGGAGCAGCCTCAACAGCTGTTCTTAAATCATAATCAGTCACATAAGTGGCAAAGGGACTGGGAGTTTCAAAATGCTCCAAAACATTCAGGTCACACAGAGATTCAAATGTTTTAACCTCTACTGAAAAGCACCAGGTCTCTTGACAAAATGTGCATCTACCTACCAGACTTCTCCCAGGTTCTAAATCTGTCAGTATACTTTAAGTACCAGCTCAAATGCTTTGAGCAGAGCATTATTTAACAGGCTTGTAAATCTTGACTGAGACTTACTAAAGAGAAGATATGCTTCCTGAGCTTTACCTGTAAAAGTGCACTTCAAAAGCAAAGTGTGTTCTTCATGTGACCCAGAGCTGTTTTCAGCTACATGTTCAAAAAGTGAGAAGAACATGGATCACGTTTATTAAACTGAGGAACTTAACAAAGGTTAGTGGACACGTCAAAAACTCTCAAAGGCACGAATCAAGTATGCAAAGTCTGTACTTCACTACTTAAACTTAATCTGTGCTCCTCAAGTTCAAGCTTTCTCAGTTCCATTTCCAGAATCAATAATCTTTCACATGGTTCAAACGTCAACTCTGGGTTTCATTGATCAACTTTTTTTTTTCCTGTAGTATTCTGATTCTGACAAATTCTCCTTAAATTTGTCTCATCTCCTCCTTCAGCCTCTTATCACCAACATCCATGTGAAAACGAAACTGACTGCTCCCTTGAACAGTGACCCAATAACACACCACTGGAGCTTTCAAAAACTCAACCGTTGCCAAAAGTAACAACACAGGGAGCCAATATAAGATGTGTGTATTATAAGAAAATATATTTAACAAAACCCAAACAATAATGTGGTAATCAGTTATCACTGATTTCCATTCCAGACATATGCAAAACTTTTTTTGATATTCTGCTAAACACAATTTCACAATTGCTGTATTTCCAACAAATAACACTATTGTGAATAAGTTTGTTCACGCAAAGTTATTAAAAAACATACCACACATCCTCCTACTTCCTGTTGGCTTCTTTGCTTTTTCTGCCAGTAGTAACAGCTGGTTGTGCACTAATTTTTTAAAAGCTGAAAAATCCATCCATCCATTTTCTTACACCCTTGTCCCTTAATGTGGTCGGGAGTTGCTGGTGCCTATCTCCAGCTCACGATCCGGGCAGGAGGCAGGGTTCGCCCTGGACAGGTCGCCAGGCAACACAGAGACACACACACACTTAGGGCCAATTTAGACAGACCAATTAACCTGACAGTCATGTTTTTGGACTGTGGGAGGAAACTGGAGAACCTGGAGAAAACCCAC
>CAEGAF010147763.1:0-30180 GCA_903067075.1 Micropoecilia bifurca
CCCCGCCCCCCCCCCCCCCCCCCCCCCGCCCCCCCCCCCCCCCGGGCCGCGCCGGGCGCCCCCCCCCCCCCAGTCACCACGAGGTCAACATTGGAGGAGAAAGATGGGGCGGATAAAGTTTTACTCAGTCACTGTCACTTAAAGCTTTCCCCTCTTCTTTTTTTACCTCTTCCTCTCATCTTTCTTCCACTTCCCCGGCTTCTATAACAGCTGGGGCTAAGATCGCTGCTCGCAACTGAAGATTACAGGCTCCCTATGAATTAAACATGGGTACACATAGTCTGCAGCTAACAAGCCTCGGCCCGTTGTGAGGGGACGTATTCGCAGAGGCATCGGGCGAGCGTGTTATGTCATCGCAGCCGCCGATCACACGTTTTGGGCTGAGTTTTGGTGAAATCCTGATGAGTTGAGTAGGGGAGATGTTGCGTGTCTGCGTCTCACCTGAGAGAGGAGCTTGTTGTTGTCGTCCTCAAGTATCCGGACCTTTGTCTCCAGCTGCCTGATGTAGTTGGAGGAGGAATCTGAAAACGAGACGGAGGAAAAGCGATTAGCATTTCAAAGACCTGGATCGGAAACGAGAAGCAGACAGGCTGGCCAGTAGGGCAGAAAAAGGTTGATGCGCAAATAAGACTTAAAAAAAGAAGAAGAAGACAACAACAACAAGAAAAGTCTTTTTGCAAGAGGGCTCTCCAAATGGTTCAGTCTAAGATAAAAAAAAACCACACGGCGCTGACCTTTTAGTTTCAAAATAGTTCAACTTGAATTAAACAGACTTTGACTTTTCCCCCAGTTCACAAGTTACTTTAAGCCACCATTCAGCTGGCTTAAAAAGGGATCCTTAACTTTTTCTGTATTTGGAATATTATATACTGCCATGTCATTAGAACCAACACAGTAGCAAAACTGACTCAAAACTAAGGTGACTGGATCTTATGAACCATTTGTTCCAGTTCTTATTTTATATAGTGATCAAATTACGTTTTATGGTGCAGAAGCAACAAATGATCATACGTTGCATCTTTAATTTGGATTTAAAATACGTAAGAATCTAGAAAAAGACGTAATGCCATACTAATTCTACACAAAGAGCTTTTCTGATGAGTCATTTATAATGTATTATTGCTTGATTACACATTTTAAATCGAGTTAACTGCAGGGTCTGCAATGAATCACAGTTAATCATGCAATGACAAAATAATCATTGTTGAATAAATAGACAAATGAGCTCAACAGCCAATATATTTAATGTTTTAAATCTGTTGTTTAGGTTATTGACCCATGTCAACAAACTATGTAAAGTGCTATTCAGTTCAAAAGCACTTCAGTAAACACAAATAAACGTTAGATGTTTGTCATAACACTAATCTTCTCTCCATGTGGCTGGCAAGAGCAATCCAATCAGTACCAAATAGGCCTTTTTCAGCTTCCTGCGACCACTTCCTGCTACCACAGTCCTAGAGTTATAGTCAACTTCCAAGAGTTTCAGGAATCCCTCATTGGTCAATATTTGTAACCCTATTTGTTTCTCCTTGGTTGCCATTAGTTACGTGTTTTCAGAGGAGAAGGGGAGTGAAGGGGACTGGCCTGAGGCATTTGATTGGTGATGGGATAGTGATGTTGTGCACAGTGTTTAACTGAAGCAGATAAGCATAATCATTGGTGCAGTTATCTTTTCATGGTGTTAAAAGGGCGGGGAATTAATATCTATAAATGTTGCTTATTAATCATAATAGCTACATTACTGGATTTTCATAGTGGTGCGTCCCCTACTTCTTACTCATTGATCTGCTGTTTGATCAGCTGTTGAGTCTTAAGCAAAAACAAACAAGAATGAAAAAGGTCAAGTTTTCTCAAACAAATCTACGGTACATGAAACCTCTCATTAAACATTTATTCTCTTTTCGATCTCATTCCGTCTTTCAGCCCTTAAAAATAAACAAAAACAAAACCATTCAAGTTGTTAAAGATTTAATGTCTTTTTGCAGCTGTAAACCATTTGTTGCATAGTCTTTGAGCCAAATAAACTTAATGCAGCCTGACATGAACAAACATTTGCTCTTTTTTTCTTTTTTTCTGCTGAACCAGAGCCTTTGAGTCGCCTGCATGTCTTTTGTACTGCTTGTTAAAAATCAAAAAGAGAATTATTGCACAACCGGGGTCCTCCTTACGTAGCAGTACTCTGTGCTAACCTGGATCAGGTTTACCGAGTTCAAGCTGGAGGATACGAGCCGTGTGAGGGAGAGGTGCAGTTTGACTCAGCAGGCGGCACAAAGCCCGCTGTCTAAAAGGCTTGTTTAATTTATTGAGATAAAAGCTGAGTTACGAGGAGGCGCACATTTCTGCAATACACACACAAAAAGCTTCATTTCACTCCGTTTAAGAAGTGGGACTGCAGTGGGACAGAGAGGGCATACTCATGCAACAAAGTGACGACAAATGTTATCCATCAGTGAGGTGAGATAAACATTACATACCAAGCATGAGTCAAAATAAATGCGCTTTTATTTTCCTACTGCATGTAGACGTACACCAATTTATTGACTTATGGGCGCAAATTTTGTTAATGTTGGAAGATCAGTGATTGGATCCTTACATGTGAAGCTGATCTTATCTACCTTGGCAAAGGGCTAAAAATCAATCACTCTTGGATCGGTCAAAATTGGTTGGCCGGTGAGGGTTTCTAAAAATCAGTAATCGACAATCGGCCAAAAAACTGCAATCGGTGCACCCCCCGATGTAAAGCAAATAAAATATGGTTGTCTCAAAATCCTACGACAAAATGAATTAGGCATGAAAAAAAATAGTCTCGTCTTTTGCATCTTGCTAAAACATTCACACCCCACACATCCTGAAGCCTTCAGAGATTTTTGTTGGTATTTTATCTTATTGACTATCAAGTGGAATGAAAATGAAACCAAACTGTTTGACCAGTACAAATGTGAAAACTGTGCCTTTTAAGTTTTAATTTGTTGGGTTAAGACTTATGTACAGAAACATTTTGCTGTGGTTAAAAGTCTTTTGAGGTCGCTTATGTAGCGATTACAATTCTTGACCATTCTTCTTTGTGAAGTAACACGAGCTCACTCAGACTGGATTGAGAACATCCATCTTCAAAGTCTTGCTTTTGGTTCTCAAATACATTTGGTCCACACTTTGACTAGGCCATTCTAAGTTATTGCATTTAGTCCTGCGAGTCAAAGCAGAAAACCTTTGGCTTTTTACGGAGAGTCAGTGCAGCTTGGCAACCAACGGCTGGATACCTACAGCAGGAGGTTAGACTGCCCAGAGCTGGTAATCCTCTCTAACTGCCTTGTGACCCTCTAATCTGCAGTCATCTGCTGGCCTGACCTGCAGCCAGATCTCAAGCCGATTAGGACGGAGGCTCCTCGGTCTTCAGTCATCACCAGTACGCTCACACAACAACAGGGGAGGACTCCGAAAGACGGGGGGTGGGGAGGAGAAATACACTAAATAGAGTGATTAAATACAACTCTATTTAATTTAGGTAATGGAATAAAACAAAAGAAAAGTGAATGTACTTTTGTTTCACAGGAGCAACTACAGAGCTATGAAATATGTGAAAGTGTTTTTTGAAAATTAGCAGCATTAGAGATGCTTTTCTCCCCACAGGCTTAACTTAGGCTTGGGAATGTCATGGTATGATAACACTGAGTAAAAATATATTATTTGCATCATAATATGGCATTTACAGAAAATATTAAAAACTACAATGCATAAACTAATATAAAATACACAGATTTTTGCAGTTATAATAATGTTGTCTATTGATTTTTTTCATGACTTTTTAGACATGAAAGACGAGTAAACATAAAAAAACTGAATTCAACAGTTTTTAGTAACATATGTTGTAGAATATTCCACCTTTTTTCAATAAATATGTTTTTAAAAATAAACAATTCCCAAGTACAGCAGGCCTGTGCTGGTTAATTATCTGGGCTATGTGACACGTACAGCAAGCTACGAGTGACATTAGATCTGTCTGTCACACGTAGCTTGCCAACACCAATGGTAAAAACATTAAGATTGATAGGTGGCTAGCTAGCTATTTAGCTAGCAGTGTGCAGTAGTAGGGGGGAGAAGCAGGGCTGAATCCTTTGTTGAAAATAAGTGGGGGAAAAAACTCCTGTTTCTCCAGTGCTTTGTCATTTGAAGTTATGTAGCTTCAAATTTCATCCCATTTCACCTCATTTTAAAAATTTTCAGCTAGCTTGATACCATTAACTGGCCCATAGCACCTGCAAAACTCCCCTCAGCATCAATATATGGCAGGGGTGCCCAAAGTGGGTCCTCAAGGGCTGGTATCCTGCACATTTAGTTCTCTCCCTTGTGGTAGTAGCAACCTTTTCAGCACGTCAATGTTCTTCTTTCTAGCGAGCCATCATTTAATCCATGTGCGTTAAACCAGGGAGAGAACTAAAACATGCAGGATGCCGGCCCTTAAATCTGAGTGAGCGAGAGAGTCCAACTATTCCCAAAACACACACGCAGCTCCAGGGAGAATGCAACGGCCTGCCAGTCTTTAACACCCGGGCTCCAGAGTCATCCTGAAGGAAGAAGGGTGAGGAAATTAAACTGTTCCCTTTGGCCTCATTGTCACTCCTCACTCCCTCAAGCGTCGCATCTTTTCCCTCTCAACAACTCCTCAGGAACGGCTTCTGATCATACCAGAGCTGCACAGTTGAGATAAAATGCTCATCTTATCGTACTTGCACTGGTTTGTACAACTCAACACTGAGGGTGATGTTTCTTCTCGTCTGGTTTAAGCTCAACGTAGTATTATGTGCTGCCTAAAGGATTAGAAAAAGATGCAGAATATGCTCAGATTAGTAGTAAACAGTCTGCAGACTTTGAGATGCGTGTGTGAATGTGTATGAGAACTGGACAAGGTGAGGCACAGAGTAGCGCAAGTCCATGCGCCTTTCAGCTCGTCACTCTGGATTGCGTCACTGCCACTGTGACCCACTTCCACTGGCCACTCCCTCCTTAACTCTGCCCCACTCCTCATTTCCCCCTGATTTATTTCCGTTTTTACTACATCCTTTAATTGTTCCTGCTCCTACCATTGCAACAGTTCTGTTTGATTATTTCCAGACAGTCATTTTGGCGAGTAAAACCAAACAATGGAGGTTCAGCCGAAAGAAATCCAAGCCCAGGTTCTTTTAGAAAGGCCCTGACCTCTGCTGACCCTGCTTTGTTTTGCTCCTATCTCCAGAATACCCCATCCCCATCTGTCTACAACAGCTAATCAGCTAATCTTGCTTCTTCTGTGATGCATCACACTTACTCTTGGCCATTTTTCAAGTCAGATAGCTGCAGTTCCTCTTCAGATTGGGGCCAACTCCACACCCAGAATATGAATAATAGCGTCTATTCAAATCACACAGCATGGGAGTGTTAAGGTTTTACAGAGTAAACTTAACTTGAACTCGGCATGATTAGGCTATTAGAGATGACCCATTAAAGCTTTACTTTACATTACCTCCCTACACCAGAATTGCTGTCTCATGATAATCTTCTTATATCACCTTATACATTTGAAACCAGATTTTTACATACACTGTGTAGAGAAATAACTTTTTTATGCTTACTGTCTGATGTCAAGTTCAACTTTTCCTATTTTAGGTCAGCTATGATGACCAAAATGATTGTTTGTCAGAGGTGCTTGGTGCAAAATATGCAAATCAACCAAAGAATAATCCAGCCATCATAAAACCCTGAAAGGTGAAAGGTACACTGCCTCAGCAACACCAGTTCTTTTAGGAAGAACAGGACAAAATTCCAGCAAATGATTGTGAGAAACTTGTTACCCAAAATCTTTGATCCAAATTACCGGTTAAGTAGTAACCTGATAATTCATACCTCACTTTTCTAGCCATACTGACCAATAAAAGCGCTTTCCACAGGAGCCGCATTCACTCAATGCGGTCACAAACAGGCATATTGATACGTGGATATGTAAATCTGCTGGCAGCTTTAGAGCATCGACGTGTGACAGGAGGAAGCTGGGGACGATCCCACAACTTTCTGCTTGCTACGAATTGACAAATGTATCTAACCTGAACTGGCTAAGACACTTCCTCAGCTTTTCACCTTGTCTAACTTGCTGTAAGGGTTAGCTGTGCTGCAGTGTGGAGAATAGAATAGAATATGTAAAAGAAATACGGCGCTGTTGCTTCATGGACTTAAGTTGTTATGTCCTTCATTCACCTCAAGTATCTTCCCTCTTGCATCTTGCGAAACCAACATGGGTAATAACTAACGGGCTTGTAACCTTTTGCTTCCTGTTAAGTCAGTGTTAACACCCTTTCAGCAGGAGTTTGGGAGAAACAAAAAACTCTCCAGCTATATGATCTCCAGTGACCTTTTCCTGTAACCTTTTTCTCCTCTGGAGTAAATGTAAATGTTATTTATAGCGTTTGATTACGATTACAATAAAAACTGCTTGGCTGGGTGAGACAATGCTCTCTTTAAATTGGCCGCATTCCCCTTCATCTGTTCATAACTTGCGCATCCCGCCTTCTGGGGAGCATGCCACAAATCCCATTACGGGACGCTGGGGCGGGCAAAAGTTTATTGTAGGTCGAAACACGCCTGCCTATTAAAAACAGACTGAGGAGCGCAGACGAAGACGCGTCAGGTATGCTACTAGGAGACGTCGCAAGAATTAGATATTGCCGCAAAGGTTCAGTATATGAGAATATTAAAATTAGGCAGTAATACGACGCCGAAGGGAACAACGCAATAAACCATCCTCCACTGGTGTGGACTCCAAGGTCTTTGCAACATCAAAGTAGCTCGGGTAAAATACTCCGGTTGAAAAAAAAAAAAAAAAAAAAAGGACCATGCGTTGGAATCCCCTCATGTTTTCAAGTCAGATCCCAGAGCAGTTTAGGAGCCCACAGCATTCTGAAATCAGCCTGCTTTTATTATTCCTGGCTCAGCTCTGGCTTTCATCTCCTATTCACAGCTGTATTTCAGTGTTTTAGCACAGAGACATGGATATTCTCTAAGAAATGTGTGTGCATGTGAGTGTGTGTATGCCAAGAGTGAATGCTTATGCGCTGCATTTGGAAGTCAGGGGAGTGTGTGTGTGCGTGTGTGTGTGTGGGTTTGAAAGGGTGTCTAAGCTGACAGCATGAGTTTGTGTGGGAGGGAGGGAAAATGTGCATGAGGGTTGTGGAAGAAAGGGGATTTTTAAACCCATCTGTGATTACACTGTGTGTGCGTGCGTGCGTGCATGCATGTGTGTGTGTGTTTAAGGCGGGACCAGGTTGGGTCAATTACCTCAAGATGTTGAATAAAGAGCTGAAACAGTCCAATCTCTCCCTTCTTCTCCTTCGGCAACAACTTATTCCAACTGCAGCAGATTCCAGAAAAGGCCAACCTCAGAGCTTCCAGTTAACCCACCAAAACATCTCAGCTAACCAACAACTGAACAAAGCCAAGTTGGTGCAACACATTGGATTCATGCTGGGAAGTAAAATATGAAAAGAAGTCGAAAAAAAAAAGAAAAGAAAAGACGCCAGATGGGGTAAAAATAAAGCTAAAGGAATGAGGCACTACGACTTCAGATCGACTCAACTCATGATTGGAAGAAAGAGAACTTGGCAGACATAAGAATTTTCTTTCTAAGCTTAAAGCATGAATAACTTTGTAAGTCCTGGATGTCAAAGGTACTAATAACACCTTGAAAAATCTGAACCTACTCTAAGGGACTGTAACAGATTTCTAATCCATGTCCAACTGCACTATTAATGAGTTTGCAGCATGTGTTCCCTTTTATGGTCAACTGAATCTTAAAAGGTCTGGTATTATGCATTTTCCAGGCCATTTTATAGTTCTGTCAAGTAACTATGTTACCTCCAGTTATACAAATGCTACATATATCAAATATAACTATTTACATCCTGATTTAATGCCTTGAAATTGTGCCTCTGTCTCTTTAAAAACTCCTGCTCTTTCTGAAACTCTGCTTTCAGGAAGTCATCACAACATGGCTCCTCTGTAAACCCTTTAACAATGTTTTCACCAGCGTTTCACTGAGAAGCAGCTCCTATAATGAGCTCAGCTGAAGTACAGTTCCACCAGGTGTTTGCTAATGGTTGCTAGCTAGTCTGAAGGAGCTGAGTGGGGAGGGAGGCAGAGGCTCGTAAGCTTGGAAACTGAAGCTTGAAAGTGTCTCGAAGGCGATGCTAGGTCAAATCAGTCGTTATGTGCAGATGAATGGTTGCCACGGGAGATTAAGGGATTTCTCAGACATGCATGAAAGAATCAAGGCAACACTCCAGCATATGATTTTGACGAGGGAATAACATTATAACATGACGAAACGCTCAGAAGAGTTGATTTTACATAATACTGCATCTTTAAATGTAGCTGTTGAACCAAAAATATAAATATTTATGAATAAATATGTTATACTGCTTGGAAGCACAAACAGACAAACACCAGGTCCTGTCTAGCATTTGATGTCGTTATCTAGCTTTTGATGTCTTCTGAATAGTGAGTGTGTATTGGGATGAAGGGTGTATGTTTTTCCTGCTTTGTCTAAATTTATTTGAATCTGATATTTAAGCGTTAGTGGGGAATGTGGAGATGTAAGTTCTGTCATGGATCTATAGGGGTTTTTTCTAAAATTTGTGAACTAAAAAGGTATTCACATAGAAACAAGACAAAGAAATATGGTGGAATTGTATTGTTGTAGAAATAATGATGTTACATATTGCTAATTCTACTTAGCATGGACTCCACAGCTGCTGATACTTATTTTAAAACAAGGCAGTCATGTTAATGGGAGTTAAAAATACACGCTTGCGCACTTTAGGCGCAATAAGTTGCGCCTAAAGTGGTTTTGAAGTTATTCTTTATTAAAAGACTCGCATCAAAAGTGTCTCTTATGTGCATTTGAGGATAGCAAGAGCAGAAAATCAATGGGCAACTGCACCCAATGTTTCTGCCCCAATAACTTTAGTCTTTTACAATGCAAATCAATACAAAAAAACAACAACAACCCTGACCTAATATTTGCTACTGTGTCAGTATATAAGTGCATGTATGCATGAGTCCTTAACATGTGCTTCTTCTGCTCGGCTGGGCAGCGATGGGTCAAGGCCGGGGCAAGCTGGCCAGATCAACAGAGAGGAGCACGTTAAGTGGGTACCCATGCTGCATTAATGAGGGGAACGGCAGAACCTGGCAACCCGAGCACGTAACCCACAAGCCCCTGGAAGGGCTTCAAAGGCTCGACTGGCTCATCAGCTGGCAGGGAGCTAACCTCATCTGACAAGACATGGCACCCACTCGGGGAGGGGAGAGAGAGAGAGAAGGAGAGAGTGAGAAAGAGAGAACCTCACCTCACCATGAACAGTGTCTTTGTGTAGGAGTGTGATCTGGAAGCGGGTTAAAAAAAAGGCACATTTGTTATGTAGATAAGGATGTAGAAATGTGTGTCTTGGCATGTCAAGACAGCTGAGAATGACTTCACGCTTAGAGAGGTGCAGTTCATGCGGAGGGACTTGTGTCAAAGTCAAAGTGCCGGTTGGGTTACGCAACCGAAGGACATCTTCTCTGTGAAACCGTTAAACATACGAACTAGGTGGAATCGACTTTGCACTCATTTGTTTTCTTGGAGCAACAACCTTCCTTGGAGCGTTCAAGATTCTTCCTTTCTTTCTTTCTTTCTTTCTGTTTTTTTTTTTTTTTTTTTTTAAATAATCCCATTCCTTCGATTCACTGTAGGGTGAAGGTATGGAAAGAAGAAAGCTGATTAGTTGTGAGGACACCTTGAACCGTGACCACAGAATCCAAGCTGTGTTCTCTACTGGAAAACGATGATAAAAATATTCTGTAAGCTCCTTTTGAATATCTGACTCATACTTTAATGTGTTTGACACAAAGTTTCTTGTTAGCAACATTTAATTCTGCTTTAAGGGCTAAGAGCTGAAATGTCTTTTCGGTACGGCAGCAGCAAAGAAAACGCAGCCAATTATTTAAACCAATTTCTTCACGGAAATGTCACAGCAAACAGGAAGTGGGAGCAATTATTCAAAATCTAAAATGAATCTCCATACACTTAAATACAAACAAATGAAGCTCCTGATCAATATAAAAGTCTACACAAAGGGTTACTATTTGCTGGTTTTTTTACAAGACATATTTTGTTGTCGAGTACAATAAATATTAATAATGTAATAATATAAATGTTATAAGTAACAATTTTGATAGTGTTATGTTCAGCATGGTATTGTGGCAGACGTAGGACTAATTGTTCCTTTTCTGTTTTAAGTAAAAGAATGACATCAAAATGATATATTCTTTTATGCAAGTAGCCAAATCAGTACTTTTATATCATAATAATCTAAAACCACCCAATGTCTGTTACAGACCATTTTCTGGCTGTGTTGTTTTTTTAACAAACGCAAAGGGAGGAGTCCGTCTAAAATAAAAACCAAACAGCAGGACGCTTCATTTCCTCTCCGCCCCCCCATGTGACGCACAGCACAAATCAATCAGACCATTAAAGCTAAACAACATGACAGGGAGTCATTACTGTCCTAATCTAATTACCCGCAATAATCGCATCTCGTTATGCGTGTAATCATGATGTGGCAGCCACTCAGCGCCCAATGCGGGTCAGGTGGTGCCGTTTAATGAATCGGGACATGTGGCAACCGATGTCCGACCATCGATCGCTCCGTCAACGTTGTCCCTGTCAGAGGTGGAAGAGAGAGAAAAAGAGAGACATTCCCGCTTTGCTTGCTTTATTTATGGTCACCGAAGCAGACAGTGCTTGCTGTCGCGCACTCTGTCCGGGAAAGTGATGCATTTCTCTGCCGTCTCCTCGGCTTGACATCACCACCTTCTGCAGGGTCAGCGGACATCTCCTCGTCCCTCCGGGCCAGAGCGGCTGGGCTAAAAATAGGAATGTGGTTGTGACAAGTCCAGTGTGTGTTTGTGCATGAGCTACGTACTAATTTGCGAACGCATTAATGTCCTTTAGAAATACATTTACCTTTCACCGACGGCGGGTATTTGCAGTGAGACATCAGCTAAAGCTGCCAGATCCTAATCTTTTGATTAGGCCAGAAGAAAGGCAGTCGGGGCAGACTTGTTTGGTTTTAATCCCATGAAATCAAAGCTGCGGGCTAATATTCGGTTCAAGATCGTAATTACAGTCCATGTGTGAGCAGAGTGGCCATTCATCGCAAGACAAAAACAAAACCGAAGGGATTATGTGGCATTTGGAGATTAGCTATGGGCCATTGTTCTTCTCTGGGATGTTGTGCAACTTGTGAACTCACCCATGTAGAAAATATGTTCTTTGATATTTAGCAGAATATTTAGTACAGGAACCTATTGTCTTTTTCACCTTAAAGTGCCCTCTAGCATCCCCATCGGTCACGTAAGGAACGACCAACATCAAACGTCCTGGGTAACAATACCCGTTTGATATTAGATTGTGATGCAACAGTCTGCCAAATCAGCCAAGTCATTTGTCTGTTTTCATACCACGGAGAGGTCGGATAGCCATATGGCTGCGAAATCCTCTCGTACGTTCCGCTGTCCTGCAGCTGGATTGATGAAATTTCTTTAGGGGGTTTGTGACTCATTTGCTTGCATGATTAAGCTACACTGTCTTGCAGGAGTATTCATAAAGGGTGCTACGTAAAGTAGTTCTTGATTTTGCAGTGGGATGGAAACTGACAGCAAAAGTGTTTCTCAGAAATAGGTAGGTTGGTGGCATCAACTAACTCACTCACTCTTTGGTTACCTAGCAACAGCTGGTTGAGTAACTTGCACAGCAGCAGTTCCAGATTTTGCCATCATGTCGTGGAGTGAAAGTCATGCCACCAGTGTGGCAGTATTTCAGATATTTAAAACAAAAAAACTAATCAATAATTATTGATATCAATAATTATGAATAGACTGATATGAAATGCTTATATGTGGATGGGTTTTTCAGCCACATTGTCATCTATGGAATAGCGGCAAGAAGAAAGCCTTAAAAAAAATTCCCTTTGGAATTTGCCAGAAGCCTCTTGGAGACACAGGAACAAAAATTGACTTTTTTGTCCGTAAGCGATAAAAACTAACACCGTCCATCACCCTGAACACACCATCAGCACAATAAAGCGTGATGATAGCATCAGGCATGAAAAGCTGTTCTGAATTGATGGGAAGACTGATGGAATGAAACACTGACAAGAATGTCAACTTCTAAAGTTGCAAAAAACTTCCAAGGTCCAGCGGCTTACATTTGGCATATCACTTAAAATCCCAGTAAAATCCAGCCGAGTTAGGGATCGTACCGTGACAAAACCTGAAGGAGGTGGTTGTTATGCGATAGCGGGCTTTGTCACGTACCAGCCGCCAACCAACACGCTGTGTAAACAAACAACGGAGGGCCTCGCGGGTGGAGAAAGTTGTCTTGGAACCCCGCAGCCCTCTTTAACCCCATTCCTTCCCCAGTTGCCACGGTTTCGATGCCACAGTCCCCCTGAGCGACCTCATTTGCATAAATCTGCATTTCTTTCAAAGCCCGTCTGACTGACTGCTGAGCTGGCAAAGGTTCGGCTTATGTAATCAGGGCCTAATGGCGCGAAGTTAGACGATAAACATGGAGGACGATCTTTCCAAGAGCGCAAACCCTAAAATCCCTGTTATTATCGGCAGCCGAAAAATCCCATCTCCCATGTAGGCCTGTGAGGCAATTTGCAAACCAGGACTGCTTCTTCAGATCCAGTGAAAACAGTCGTTTTCATTCTAATGACATCATGTTGCGGTGCCATTAAGAGTTCCCCCCCACTTTCATGAAATTATAAACTATGATTTCATCTGAATCCAAATCCCAGAGAGAAAAGGAGGTCAGGCAAGTCTCAACTTGTGGCTTTGCTACTGTAAACAAGTGCGGACAAAAGCTCCCTGCTCTTCCGTTTTCATCTAAATGTTCAGATGAAGTTGTTTTTTTTTACCTGTGACAACATGCAGCAAAATGGAGAAAGATACCGTCTGAAAACAATGTAATAATGGAATTTTTCACTAATCCAAAAGGAATGGAAGAAAGAAAAAAAAACTCTTGAATAAAACCACATGGCTAAAGAGAACATTTCCTGTGCTGGCTTGAGCTTTAGCAACTTTTCGCCTACCCATGCAGGGTGGAAGGGATCTGTGGAGGGCTACTGGCACAGTAAATGCCACAAAGACAAAAAAAAATAGAAGGAAAAAAAGCAATTACATAAGAGCGGCACAGATAGACGGTTATCTCATCCCAACCGCAGCTACAGTGATGTTGGGCTGGAGCTAAGCAGCACTCCTGCTCGTTCCGGCAGCGTTGAATGAAACTAAATGAAGATGACAGAGCTTAGGACTTTGCTGTCGTCTGGAAAAATAAAGCCACTGGAAGGGTACCAGGAGAACGGCAGCGAGACGCGATGCGCATCGGAGAGACAAGAAAATCTGGGTGGACAGGACAAACAAAGGCTCAGGATCCTGAACACGGAGGAAGACAGTTATCTATGCACACTTACACTGTTGGGAATGTCTAATGATAATAAAAATATGGTAAATTGTAAAATGGTGACTGCCTAAAGCTGTGTTTGCGTTGCACAAAGAAGCTGGATTTTTCCTATAAATCAGCTGGCCGATAAATTGGTGCATCCCTTCTATAAGTTGCACACACACCCCAAAACAAAAAAAAGAGATAATTTCTGGTATAAATATACAGTCATTTTAACTGGCATAGTATTTGGTGAAATATGCAAATACATTTATTTATCATAAAAATATTATATTTACAGCCAAGTTCAAGTTTAATAGTAAACCTGGCAGATTACGGTTGGCTATAATTTTGCCAATGTGTTTCTTTTGATGGGAAGTGATATTAATATTTTAGAGTGGCCTGAACACATTGTTATCTTGAAATAAACAGAGATTCTTAGTAGGAAGCTAAGAATTAGGGTGATGGCCAAGAGGCCTTCCAAACGCGGAGCCTTGGAGTTTATAAGCAAAGATAATATTTGATTCCAAACGTGCAAAAAAAAGGGGAAAAAAAGCATTTAAGAATTTGACTGTTTTAGTGGCAATAAATGATGAATAATAAAAACTATTCCACTCATTATTGAGAAAGGTTTAAACACAATGGGGTTTTTTGTGAAAATTGATATTTTTTTTACATCTATTTATTATCTTTTGAGAGATTCTCGTCTCATTTCCTGTCAGAAATAACTTTTTTTGTTAAATAAGAATATAATTTTAATAATAATGTGACAGAGCACTTGAGGCTTTACTTGCAGGTCAAAGATCTGGAATAATCTGTAAATTTAAAAGATTTGATAAACAAAATGCTGCAATGCTTTACTGTTGCTGTCATTTTACTTTTTTCCTAAAAGACTTGAGATTTACAGTATTTTCATAGTTTTCAAAGGTTATTTATCAAAACATACAAACTAATTTTTACAATTATAATTTTGCGAATTTCTTATGAGTTTCTGGAAATGAAAAAAAAAACACCAACATAGTTGCCGTTTTCCAGATAAATTAGTTGGTACTCAAATAGTGTAATACTTTATTTTTTAATGATAATTTTGTCTTAGCTGTGTCTGTGCAACCACTTGTGTAATTTACCATAAACCACAGAGCAGATTAGCTGAGCCCTTCAGTTTAAACACAACCTTCTGTGTGAGAGTGACCAGTGTGTTCTCAACAGAACTGTGTGAAATGTGTCCAAGCAGGGAGCAAATCACCTTCTCACGTGTTCAGATGCAAAATCTATTTTTAACCAAGAGTCTTGTAAGCAGCAGCAGCAGCAGAGAAATGACATCTTTAATCCTTAAAGTGACGGGTCACGTAGCGCGCTGTGGATGAAATGCAACAGCACATCTTTGTATGTTTTTGGACACTAAAGTGGGACTTCTGGGAAGTGAAGAGCCAGCCAAAACGTTTGAAACTGCCAGTAAGCCGCAGCTGAGAAAAACCTCATGAGCTCTAACAAGCCAATATTAAACTGGTTGTTTTGGTTTTTGTCACCTGCAGGGCTGACAGACGAGCTGGTGGGAAACATGTCTAACCCATTTGTTTGATGGGAGCTCCTGAGTATTCCTCAGGTGTCCGAACTTGTCTAATTGTTGACTTGTTCCTCCTATATATTGGATTTGGCCTCAAACCTATTCATTCGGTTCTTAAAGCGACGGCTCCCGGCTCAGCTCAGTTCTAGTGACGCACCAATAAATTAGAGGATGATTGGAAGGCAATGATACCAAATTTGAATAATTTAGTTAATTACATAATGCCCTCCCACTGAAGAAGAAGAAGCTGTGATGTGAGTAAAGGTGATGCCAAATGTAAAATTAGATGCAATCAAACAAAAGCAGCTGAAGAATCTCAATGAAATGGCAATTAAAAAAAAAGCAGAAATCAGGATAGAATTAGCTTAGTGTGTTTTCTGCTTTCAAAGGAATAATAAATGGAAGTCATTATGAGGATTGTGGGAAATGACCCCTATAATCCGCAAATAATTAGTTGGGTGATGTGTAACAATTACAACAGGTCAGTTCCTAATTCGATCGAAAAGGTGAGCGTGAAGAGAGTTAGCGCTGAGACAGGCGCCGTGATCTGGTGTGCTTAGCACGCCACAAGGAAACAATCCAAAAAAAACACACACACACACACACAGCAGCAAACCTCATGTAACCCTGCTCCAAACACATGACACTGATTAATCATGCCAGTAAACACCCAAGTGTAGCCGATGAACGGCTTCATCAGGCGTTCCTGTTCCAAACATCGACCCTTTTTGGCGCTTCTCAAACAATAAAACTCTTGCTGCCACAGAGCTTTTTTTTTAGAGGCTTTAAAACCGATACAACGAGGAAGCACATTTTTAATTTATGTCCAGACCGGGGCTCAGACAGCATGTAGGGAGAATTTTAAGTACCGGCATAAATTATTCAGAGGCATCATAAGTGTCGCGATCCATAAGTGCCACTGTAGAGCTGAAGCATTCTGTCCTGTTTAATAGGCCTAAAATCCCTGTCTGCCTTCACAACCATTAGGTTTATTAGTGTTGCTTCTCCTAAGTGTTAAACACACACACACACACACACACACACACACACACACACACACACACACACACACACACACACACACACACACACACACCACAAGCATGTGGACACTCACGAACAAATTCCATTAGCAAGTGAGGCTAGAAGTTTATAGCCAGATGGTTAACCTGCCCTGAATCAATCTGATGAAGACCACAGTGGGACTCTATCTGGCCACACACACACACACACGCACACACACGCACGCTCACACACAAACACCTCATAAAGGCTAATGGCAAGCCATCAACTGGTAATTTTATTATTCAGGACCTTATTATCAAGAAACACTTTCTCGCTTGTTGTTGGCTACACATGCAACGTCGTTTTGAAGCTGATGCCACCGAAGTCTTTGTTTTGTGTTTAGATTTTTTTTTCTTGTCTAAATACCAAACGGAGCAAGAAATGACATAGAGAAACAGAATAAGATCTGAAACCGTCGCCGCTGAGTTCTGTAATGTTGCCGGTGAAATACAAAATTTGCAAGCAGCCGAAAGAATTCAAAGTTTAGAGGAGATGTGATGCTTGACAAGAAGGTACTTAGAAGCTTTTTGCTGTAAAAAAAAAATTTGACAACAAAGATTTAGGGAGTAGACGTGAAACTGCAGCACAGTACAGTTCAACTAAATGGATAGTTTGGGATTTCAAAAGTGCTAAAAGGTGATAAAAGTTAATATTTTGCTGAAAGTAAATGCTCGCCATCTTCTTTTTGCATACATTCACAGTTAACATCGAAAGGAGGCCAAGACCAAAATGGCCGTCTACCACCGACCGTCGGCTTCGTTCCCCGAAAACACTGCAGCGAGTGCCATTTTATGAACCTTCGAAATGGAAATGTAGAGATTGACCGATTCAGATCAATGTGGGAATAACCCAGTAGGACAGCTGGGAAATACTGCTCTGGGAATTAAATCTGTTTAATAACAGAACCCTAAGAGCTTTTATTTGGACAATTATTCCAATCAGATACTTGATTTTTGGAAGGTATTTTGTTTCCCACTTGTCGACATAAACTCATTGGATTTGTCTTGGTGAGCAAACAGATCCTACATTGTTACTGAGAAAGAGGCTTCCAGAAACTCTTTTTTTGTTGTTTTTGTTTTGTTTTGTTATAATCTCTGTGTATCAGAACTTTCATTAGGAACGATTGCAGTTATTTTTTTATAAATGAAATTGATGCTAACATTGCAGCAGCACTGAGTGTTCAAAATAAGTAAATAATAAAGGGAGACATAATAAAAGTACACTTAAGGATGCATTAATATTTTGTGAACTTCAAATAATCATCATGACAACAAGAAATGTCTACTGGCTTTAAAGCTGAAAAGACAAGACTGATTAAAAATGAGAATAGTTTTTTTTTGTGGGCTTTTTCGCGTGTTTTTTGTTTTTTCTAGAATATAGCATCCCACTCAAGTCAAACACAAGTTTGGGTCAGACACTTTTCTGTGTCCATTGTCGTCTGCAGAGCCAGCTGTCCTTTGAGAGTCGCTGTGTCGGCTCACATTAGCGGGGAGCGGCAACGGTCAGGCCCAGACAGCGGTCAGCAGGTGGTCCACCGCCTCGCTGGATCTAACCAACACAACCAGAGCGAAGCGGACAGCAGAATGGGAATGGTTTTAAAATGAAATTTAAGCAAACCTAAATCTGAATCTACTGTGATTTGTGCAAAAAAAAAAAAAGGTTTGTAAATCAGCTTTGACAGGATCTAAATAAGCCCTTAGTGTTGTCTCTCTCTCTCTATCTTTTTTTTTTTTTTTTAAATGCAGGGTTATCAAACCTTTAATCATCTTACTGTAAAAGCCCCAGATTAGTATACAGCGACATATGCTGGCTTTTTGTCCTTGGCAAAACTCTCAAATCTTTTCCTCTGAAACATAAAGCCTCTCTGGTTAGAGAGAAACCTTGCGTCTCATCGCAGGAACAGCGCTCGGTTTAAAACCCTGGTTGGCTGTAAACGCGCCCGTAGGTGTGAATTTGCTACTCTGCTTCTCCCTGATAGGACGGCGACCTGGCCTGCTGGACAAACAGCGTGTTCTGGGAAATTGTCCAACATCCCTGAAAGCGTGTAGTGGATCAAATGGGGCGAGTAATGGATCGAGTGCTTTCTTTAATCTGTGCGCAATCAGCAAAATAACCCCAAAAAACAATAATAGTGAAAATACAACAGCTTGTAGGGATCTAAATACATCTACTGTTTCAGGTTATTTTAGAAAAATAAAATGAAAAATAACAGTAAAAGCGATGTCACACGAAGGAATTTGTTTGTTGTGCTTTTCCTTTTCCAGAGAAGTCCCATGTGTGACCCATCTATCAACTTTCTCCTCCTGTTATATGGAATTCCTTGAGGCAGAAAAATAGATGGCCCTGCCTTTCTTAACCCCCTCAAGTGCTTCTTATTACAACTTTATTACTACCTAATGTCAATACGCTCCACCCAGCGCAACTGTCGGCCAAGTTCCTGTCAGGGTGAACTCTCTGATTCATGTTCTTCAGAAATTTAAAGACTCTGTGCCGTACTCCCCCATAAAGATAACAACATCTGCCGCCTTTGCGCAAAGGAGGGGAGCTTCATGAGAAACGCTTCCCTGTGACGGGCGTAATTCATAAAAAGAAGAGCTGCAAATAAGACCACCGCTGAGATATTTAATGGTCACACAGCGTGGAAGCAGATGAAGCCGGTGCTGCGCCGATGGTGAAATACGCACTCACGTTTGCCAGAATGTCGTCTCCCGATGGATTTCACTTCTGAATGAAATGCAGAAAGGGGATTTAAGCGTCGAGTCATAAATGTCAAGGAAAAACGTACTTACACAGCGGAAAGACGCAGTTAAGCATTAAGACCGGGAGGTATTGCCATTTATTGAATGATCTTAAAAAATATAGGGGTGACGTAGCTTTACAAGCTAGATCAGCTTGTAGGTTGAGATGCTTGGAGAAATCAGCACCACTCATTGGTGTGGAAGTTTTTACTGAGGGAAGAAGACTTTTTAGCATCATTAAGGAATTCAAAGATGGAATAAGAGGAAGCAAAATAGGAAGCTATAAGTAAACCATTTTCTACAACATGTCAGTTAAATCAACAGAAATACAGCAAAACTGCTCAGTTTCTTTGCTTTCAGTCTTTAACCTCAATCATAAAACGTTCTGGTTTGGAAATGTTTGCAGATTTAAGGGAACTGAATAAATGGTGACTGAGGTTTTTTTTGTTTTGTTTGTTGCAACACAAGCATGCTAAACATGCTAATTGTGAAATCTAAAAGTTTAAGATGAAAGCTTATTAATTACAGATAAAGCCATTTGCACCAGTAGCCTGTTAGAATTGTTACCTCGCAAAAGTATTTTTCTGAGTTCAAATGTTTTTTTTTCTGCATGAAGTTTGTATGTCTCTCCAGAGGCAAGCAAGGTTAAATGGCGTCTCTATGTCAAGAGTGCAGAGACATTTTCACTGTTTCCCAGGGAAGATGAAAGAAAGGACAGAATGAAGAAAAAACTGAAGGAAAAAAAATCTTTTCAACTCAGTATCATTGAGTCAAAAGCGTTCTGCAAACCTGTGTTTTGAAATCGGTCACAAACTACAAGTGAAGCTTCTCTATTCACTTACGGTGCTACCAGCCAATCCAACTAAAGATTTTCATGGCCAGTTTTTATGAATTGAGCTGTTTGGAGTTCTGCTTGTGTGAGATTTGTCTGGGCTTTGCGTCTCATTAATAACGTCTCTTTCCCACATAATTCCTCCCTCTCTTCAATCCCTCTCTTCTCCCTCTCTTTTCTTCCTCATAGCTTCGCCTCCGCTGCGCTCCATCCCCCCTTTCATCTTTTTAGTTTAAATGTTATTCATTTCCAGCCCTCGCTGCTTGAGCCTTCAGATCTTCTGCTGACCCTACATAGCCTCGAACCTGATTTGTTTCCCATTTTTTTAAAACGTATTTCTTCACTTTTAAAACTTCAGCGTTCTCCCTGACGGCTACTTATGCGGGCACCTCATCCATCCGGTACACTGCGTTACCATAACCGTGGCAACACGGCTGAAATCGACTGCCAAGAGTCTGCTTTCGTTCTTGCTATCTCCTCCTCTGTTTTGCAAACAGTTAATTATTAACTTCTGCATGGAAAATGCTTGTAGGGGACACTTTTTGTGCAATTTCAGGTTGCATAAACTCCGCCATATCCAGCCTCACAATTCCCAGTTTAATTCCAACTGGTGTATCTTACTGCATTATGCAACCGTCTACAGGGAGGCCCCTGGGGGCATATAGCATGCATTCCTCCTTAAAGAAACGCAGCTTAGCAGCAATCAACAGCCAGAAATACAGCATCTATTCATCTGCATTCCTCATGCAACAGGATTGAGCTTGTTTAGAAGCTTCGCAGAGAACAACATATGAGATGTCAGGAGAAATTTGTCAAAGTTAAAAAAAACATTTTTTTCCCCTTTCAAAACCATTGAGAAGTGGACAGTGGAGATGAGCGAAGTCAAACAAGGTGCCTCTCCGTGGTGAAAGCAGAGCACAGCACACCCCATAATAGTGAGGGGGGGAAAAAAAAAAGAAAAATAGAGGCCTTGTATCCTAGCAACAAGCAGAAAGAGAATGCCGCTTGCTTGGCAGTGTCCTCCATTGCTCCTGGATATCGAGCCTTACATCTTTCGCAAAAGTTCACCTCAGCAAAAATCTTCCAGACTGCTCTCCGTCTTTCCCCTCCCCATCATCGGCCGATGTTGCGCCACTGCAAGAGCACTTTCATCAACTCCGCACGCGGTTTCTGAAGGGTTTCAGAGGCGGCCTCGGCTTATGCCCCATCCATCATACACAGGGCTACGTGCCATGTGTTTAAAGGAGCGGTGGGCAGAGATGTAGCACTAGATCCTACTTTGAAAATCCGTTTAATCCATCCTCTTCTAAAACCCTCTGCCACGGTGCAACGGGCCACGGTGCAGCTACAAAAATCAATGCCTTAATCCCCTTTTACATCTTTTGTTGACTGAGGGGAGATTCAGCAAGATAGGAGAGGCTGCCAGTGATAACACTGAGAGACATCTGAAATTCCTCATGGCTGCGTTTGGTTTTCTGCTCTGAAGTGGAATCACAAAATGGATACGGATGCAGGCAAACAGCCACAGGTATTTTCACCGATATGAGTTTATTGACGACTGTTGCCAATCCAAGTTCCTAAAGCCACTTCTGTACGTTTGAATTATCGTATTTTATTGTGCTTGTTTTACTTAAGGATGCGAAAATAATCTGATATCTGAATAAACAGCGCCAGGTTTTTACTAGAAGTGAAAGTTTGAAAACGATACTCAAACTCAAGTTTGAAAAGACCAAAATTGGAAATTCCTCCAACGGCCATTTCAGGCCGTCTGCCATTCATCTGACAGCAAGCACTGTTCTCAAGTTCAGACAGTGTCCAATGTTTTTAGGGAAAATTGGCCACATTAGCTACTGACCCGGTCCATAGCTAAATCCGTAACCGTTCAGCTTTACAAAACAGTTTTTGCTTCAAACCCTAAGACATTGGGGTTGTTTTACTACTTAGTTCTGGTCGTGGTCTTACTTTTACTATTCTTAAACTGCAAAACTGATCTATTACTCATTGAAGTGAAAATCAACAAAGATAACAATCTCTAACTTATAGGAATCTGAAAAATCCTAATTTCCTTCAAAAGACAAATAAAATTTTGCTACAGACCAAATTTTTTTGTATTATAGTTTATTCTGCAAAGTTGAAACATTAACAAAAGCTCCACTAGGATAGAAAAACTGATCCAAATAAGAACTTAGAGGTAAACAGTGGAGGTGAAATTTTAGCCATTGTTGTTTTCTCTTTCTCTCTCTTTTTTTTTTTTTTTTTACAAAATGAGCTTTCACCATTTAATAATAAACAGTTAAACTAAACTACCAGGAAAAGAAAACTCCCCCGAAAAATTCCGAGACAGTCTTTTGTTTACATGCATATTAATGCAAGTATAATTATCCCAGAACCTCTCTGATTATTGACCAAGTCTCAAAATGGCACTAAATGAAAACAGAATCGCTCTCTTTCTTTGATACCACAAGAGAAATTACATCGCCATTAAGACGAGGAAAAACAAATACTTAAAACTGAAGTGTTAACAAGCCCCTGCAGCCTTGCAAATTGAAGCCTGGGTCAAAAAATGTGCTGATGCTGAACTCTTCCCAATCGCAGTGGAGGAGTGAAGATGAGAACTAAAGAAGCCACAGTGCAGACGAGAAGAATAATTGGCTGTCATGGGTGTCTGCTCCTCTCAGCGTGTAAGTGAGATGAATAACTGGCTTCATTTGCCTCCCCGACACTAACCAACTCTGCGAATTTAAAGAGCCATCTGGACAGAAACTATCCATAAAGAGTGGTGCACTCTCTTCTAAATATCAGTCACTGGCAAAATCCTAAAGCAAACCCAACGTTTCATGCTATAATCTCCTACAGCCAAGCAGCCAGTATGTAATCAGGGCGTCTTTTGTACATTCGCAAACCCCAAAGACGACTCTGGCGTTTAAGAGGATCGGAAAGAGGCCCGAGAACATCTACAGATTTTTCCCCTGGTGGCTGTTACATGGCATTAATGCTAACGCAATTATCCTCTTAATTCCATGATACACGCAAACAGATGAGAAGATGAAGAGCTTTTGTGCTCGTATCCCTTTCCCTCCGCCGCCAGTTATCGATTCTGCCAGACGAGCCCGTTTTTCGTCCACTTGCATTATCAGCTTTCGCATAAGCGCTTTACAATCGTCGCAGTCAGTGGAATTGAATGCCCAACATTCGCCTCGGTTCAAGTGAGCAAAAGGCTGCGGGCCGGCTCACGAAAAGGTAAAAGCTGGCTCTCTTAGGCAGGGGGGTGTTTGTAGCATCTTCTTGATGGAATTCCAGCAGCCATTTGACATGTGATCGCCAGGCCAAACATGACCTGCTAAGCAGACTAGCTACATTTTTACTTTTACCATCTAAAGTCTGAAAGCGAAAACAAAACGCTCCCACTTTATTCCTCCACACAACCCCTTCAAACTCCCTGCCTTCCACAGTATCCAGTTTCTGCATTCACCTCACATACGATTCCGATTGTCATCCAAACATCCCAACCTCCTCCCAGGTTAAAAGTATTAAGAACAAGGAGAGAGAGAGAAAGAGAGAGGGGTGCCTTCACCCTCAGTCCAAACTAAAGCAGACACATGTTTAGTTACACACCCAGGCCTGCAAGAGGAAATTGGTCTGCAGAACAGCAAAGAAATGACACCTGAAACCATCTAAATAGAAGGAAAAAAGATTCCAGGGGATGGAGCAATAGAGCTGCAGACTGTAAAATTCATTCCAGATGCTTCAGCCGACCGTCAAAACTCCAAATTATCTCATCCATCTTAGCGGTCCAATGCCGGTTTCACATGTTTTTGCATGCACAACTGCTATGCGGTGAAGTCATGCTGCTCAGGCACTTAAATATTTGTTTACCACAGTGTATTCCACACACATTCCCAATAGGTACTCTATATCCCCGGTCCGACGACCTGTTTGTCATGTTAGAAACAGAGGTCATTTTGCACTCAAGAAACCAAATCTATCACCGCCAGAATGCGGGGTTGGAGAAAGGTGACGGCACTTTGTATAAACTAAAGTAAAGGGAAAGACCTCTGCTGACTCCACCAGTGTCACAGCGGCCCAAACCAAAGAGCTGACAGGCAGAAAATCCAAATGTTCCTTCCAGGCTCGAGCTGCTGACTTCTGGCAACCTGGGACTGAGCTGCAGCTGAAGGTCAGTGGTTGTGTTGCATAGACAGAATCAAACTGCTGATAGTGAGCTTTAGGTTCTGCCCCAAATGGATTACCGTCGCCGTGCCACCTGAACCTAGTTACTCTTTCCAACTCCTCCTTGTGTCCGCCATTTGCATCCACAATGAGCTGCTCTGTGCCTACTGCAATCTGGCATGTGCCACAGATCAATAGGTCACTGACCAAGGGTAAAGAAAAGTAATCCGCCACAAAGTCAGGTAAGGTCAGGCTAATTACAGAGGACAAGAAATGGATATGCTTCTCTGAACCACCAGGTGTTCTATCCAAGTTCACATGAATTGTGTTTGTTTATAAAGTGTTAGAATAGATAAGGGTTAGAAGTTGATCATTTAAAGCAGCTCTTATTTTAGAAGTTGAAAAATGTATTCAGCTACTTTACATGTAGGTAGCTTTTAGTACAAAAATAAAGGAAAGCTGGTTCATCAGCAAACATTCAATTCAAGAGTTTCTTTTTCAGTTCAACATCAGTGAGCTAACGGCATAACATAAAATACTGTGTAACAAAGTTTCATTTTGGCTTTGGGGCCAAAGCTTCATAGGTCGAGATCAGGAAAAACAGTGCAACAATGAATTGATTTAGCTCTCTGTACCTACGCATTGGTTTCTAATCCTCTCCAAGAAATGAATCATTTTGTACCAGCGCACCTAAACCATTGCATCTCAGTTTATTTTTTTTCTTTATAACCAAGTACTCTGGTGAGTTACGCATCTAGATAAACTCAATCTAATTTGATAGGGCGTTTCAAGGAGTTCACTGATCAGAAGAGATTTAAAATTCCACTAACAAGTTCTAGGTCTCTCTTGGGATTCAATAGATAAAATCTGTACTTTAAAACTTTATGATGAATGTATAGTCATGAAGAGTCCAAACTACAAAGAACTCATTGTGTGTTTGTAGTCTCTTTAATGTGGCTGACAAGGTGAAGATGTTTTATGAACACAAAGCTTTATGAACGCTTTATGAACTCGAGTCCCCTGGGGAGACTGCTTCTCCCCAGGGGACTCGATGGGGCTTGTCTGGAAAACATCTAGGAGATGTTGAGGAGACGTCCTAATCAGATGCTCAAGCCAAAAAACTGCCCTGTCAATGCAAAAAGGTAGTGTCTCAACCTCACGCTCCCTAAGGATATCAGAGTTTCTCAACCAATCTCTAAAGCTGAGAGCACCTTCAGCTTGAATCAGGGAATGGATGTAGACGGATTGGTAAAGCAAGAACTTCTTACCTCACCCTTTTTATTTTTTACACTAAGACATTACTGACGAGACTGTTCGATCTACCCATCTAGCACTGCATCCTACCATGCCTCATAAACAAGATACCAAGATTTTTGAATTGTTCCCAGTTAATGCAGACATTGACATCCAGCAAACGTCACAATTCGGCTGTACAACGATTAACAGATTAGTACTTAACATTTTCTAAGAGCATCCAATAAAGAACTGTGACCTCTGGGATCCTCTTATGAGTAACGGCAATGCAGGAAGAACACACACTTATTACTAACCTACGGTGGGGCTTGCATCATTGTGCACGGGTCAGTCAGCATGGAGGGCAACTATGCCCGAACCCATCCCATCCCCCTACGTCTTATTTCTCTTTCGCTTCACTAACCGTGAGGCTAGGCGTGGGTAACGTCCACTCGCCCCACTGATCACTGCTGTCGCCTTGGCAACTGAGCACCACCCAAGCCCTCCAGCGGCGCACTGCCCACCGATCAGTAAAGAAGGATGTCCACTCAGATCAGCACAGACAGAGATGAGGAGCGGAAAGAGCCACGCACCTTAGTATTTGCCTTTCTGGAAATTAGGAAAGTCTGTTCCTGAAAGAAACTTTAAAACTTCCTAACTTACCAGTATCTTAAGAATAAAGAGAACAAAATGTTGCTTGACATACCCTTGGAGAGGATTACATACAGTGCCAGACCTGGTAAAGATGTGTGAAGCCTCTACTCATTATGAATTTCAATCTCTCACAATCCACACTCTAATTTCAGTACATTTATTTTGGTTAAGAGATAAATGCTTTGAACAGACCCTATGGGTGGCTCAGATGTAACCCTTTCAAGACCTCCTTATGCCACCAGGACATCATTTAATCTTTTCCTCCAATCATTCTACAGCCAGTCAGTTTTGGGTACACCCCTACACAGTTAAGTCAAGAAGTTTTCAAAAGTATTTAGATCAGTGGACTACTATGAACATGGAAGACTTGGTAAACCATTTTTGTTCACGATTGGCTAGAACCTTTGGATCTTTAGCTTGTTTAAATACCTAAAATGACTCATTTGCAGTTTACTGATCTGATGGGTGTTGTGAAAAATCAACAGTAATTTTAAAAATCTTACAAGATTTTGGATGCCTATGGAGGAGAAAATGCAGCAAACACAAAGTTGCTAAAATCTTATTTGGAGAACCCATTGCTGGATTAGCTGTCCTCGCATTAGGTCTCCGAGCAAGGCTGCGTCCGTGCAGGGCAAAACTCACACTGGCTCTGTAACCTCATTCTGTCAGCTGGCTGCTGTGCTGATGGGACAGATAGGACAGCGGATCAGACAGCCTGTTCACAGGAATTGTGAGAAAGATGAACTCAGATGGAGTGCGAAAGAGAGAGACTGAAAGAGAGATTGAAGAAGTCTGCCAAACAGGTAGGATAAGACATTGATACCAAAGTTCAAAAAGAAATCTGGAGTCTAGGTTCCTTTTTTTCCACCCTCTCTTTCTGCCTCTCTACACACAGTGTTATTCCTGCTGTGTCACAAAGACTAGAGAGACCCACTTCCTCTTTTGTTTATCCTGGAATGTGGGACGTCCTGACAGGCAAGCTTTTCATTGACAGTACACAGCTGAGTTTCCCCCGTGGCTCTTTCTCTTAACCTCTCCCGTGTGTGTGCATGTGTGTGTGGGTGTGTGCGCACTCTATTATCTGTGCTTTATCGGCCAGGCCTCACACAGGCAAGTAGACAGACAGCATCGCAGGGAAACACAACCCAGAGATGTCCAGGGAAGTACTTAAAACCATATCTGATGCAATTCCAACAAGTTTTAACAAGACCTAATCTATCTTTGATATTTCCATGGATTAGATTGATCTTCATAGCTGCTGACATTCCACCATAGAGGTGTGTGTTCAGGATCATGTCAAGAAGTCTGAGTAATCTAGAGGGAAGGGGGGGATTACAAGAACCTGTTTGCATACTTTGAGCAGAGAAACTTGAACATGAGAGTGGACAAGCAGGATATTGGCGACCGAAACATCCTTTTCCTGCTTAGTTGACCTGTCTTTTTTTTTTCAGCAACCCAGACATGCAACACAAAGACTTGACACAGCTGCCTAGAAGAAAACACTATTGTGTTGCTCACCCACTGGTTTCCTCTGAAAGAAAGGAGTTCTCAAATAGAAACTCAGGAATGCACGGGTGTGACTAAGGTTTATTTAAGCCAAATGCAGCATTCCAACACTGGACTTTGATTGGTACACACAAAGAAAAGCCCCAAACAAATACTGGAATTTAACACAGAACAGATACAAGTTTCCCCACATTAAGTCGATAAGATTCTTAATGAAGGTCTTTGCATCCAAAGTGACAGAGAACTTCTTTAGTCTGGCCCAAATGCCGGCGTTCAAACAATTTGTGTTGTTGAAGTTAATCGATAATGAAACCCACATACATACACAAACAAATGAAAACAGAATGACAAGTGAAAAGCATTGCAATGAGGAAGGGAAATATTTCATATCTACTCAACAAATTAATTAAAAGGTTGAACTAGAACCTAATTTGGGCCTAATGTGTGGAACTATGTGGTGACTGAGGGGGGCCTGACTTTTCAGGAGAACATCTTTCTTAGAAACATACTCCATTGACCAGGTCACACAGCATACTTCAACAGAAGTCTTACGAAAATGTCTCACGAATGTTAATCACCAACCGACTTAACTGGTTTCTGAGAGGAGAGCCAGATATAGCTGCAAGAGCTGATAGGTCTGAAAAGTGAGAATATAAGCTTGTCGCTAAAATATTTAAAGCCAAGACACTTTGCTATGACTGCTTTCAGATATTGATCAAAACAAAGTTTGATGCCTGCCCCTTCAGTGCCTTTAGTAACTGCACTAAGCTTTTTGACCCAGCAAATGCTTTTGCTTACCTGTCAAGTAATAGTCGGCTCTTTGGCTCAGCTGCCGTTGAGACAAAGTTCAGCCCATTTATGTAAGACACAAAAAACAGTAATTTACAACATAAATTACTGGCCTATAATAACAGAACCTTCCCCATAGTCCAGACACTAAAATTATCCCACGCAATAAACAAAGTTTAATGAGTACAATCCTCTAGGATTATTATCATGAGATAAAATCACTGCAATAAATGCCAGAAAATCCTTCCACCCAACCTTAGATATGAAACCTCCTGCGTACCTAAGGTTGGATCATGAGGGTAACAGATCCAGGAGAGAAACCCGGAGACATCTCTCCCCAGCAGCTCTCTCCAGTTCATTCAAGGGGTAATTCCACCCTTTCCAGTTCGTTCTAAATTTTCCCTTGTGTTTCTTCCCAACATGATGTGCCTGGACAACCTCCAAAGGGAGGCACCCAGGATACATCTAAATCCAAATGCCAGTACCACCGAAGGTGATTCTTTTTGATGTGGAGAAGCTGTGGCTTGTCTCTAGATAATGAAGCTTCTCAACTTATCCACTCGGCCAAAGGCAGCTCCTTTCACCTGCTTATATTCGAGTTCTTGTTCTTTTTGTAATGATTTCTATTAACCCATTAACCATAAGCAAGGGTTATGACATAGACAGGTCACTACGAGAGACCGCAAAAGACGACGCCCTGATCAAACTTTCCCTATTATGTCATTCACAGACAAAACACTGTGATCCCAAGACGAACATCTTCTTCTCTTCCAACACTATCTTGAGTTCCTGTCCATAAGCACCACAAGGAGGATCAGAGACAAGGAGTAGTCATGGCTGGGTCCAACCTGTACTGCAAACAAGCTTGAGCTTGTGCCAAGAATGTGGAGACAGCTTTTGCCTCAGTTACACAAAGACTGGATAACACCTGAAAGCATCCCTAACACCCTGTACTATGTCCCAGTGAATGTCTAGGTTGGGTGTTAATGGATTTGGTTGGGAAGGTTAAGAGTTAGAGGTGGAAGCCTGGCCATGATGTAATAATCTGGCTGAAGAGGACATGGTGATACAACTCCTGATCCATATATTGCCCCTTCTTAGTTTTTATGTGGTTGTATGCTGGTCACAACAAAGGACAGCATTGGGTTCCTAACAAATAAAAAAATAAATATAATAAGAATCTTTCGGTCCCTGTTGAAAGGACTGGGTTTGGCCACTAACCTTCTAGTACAGAAGGTTAGTTTCAGTCAACCTGTGGGTATGACTGAAAACCCAAATCAGTCTGTTTAAATTTTACGTCTAACAAAAACCGCAGGAGGCGAGACATTTTCAGCCCCAAACCTTGACAGCAGTAAGAGTCTGCCATAAAGATAATCAAAGATTTATACACTTCGAGACCTCTCACTATCTCACATCAATAAAGTTGTCAAAACAGCAACATGTAGCGAGGAATGCCACGCTAAAACCCTGATTTATATGGTGTCATGAAGACATTCCTGAGCTTGTTTTCCCATCAGATTCTTACTACAGATCCATCGGTTCAAGTAGGGACAGCAAATAGTTAGTCTCAATCGAAATGACAATATGATGCTAACAAAGTAGTTTATGTGGAAAGACATTCAGAGTTGCTCAGAGTACATTATTGTTCAGTTGGGATCACCCATGATCAGTGTTGTATAAAGTACTGAAATCTCATAGTCAAGTAAAAGTATAGTTACCTCTCCAAAATATTACTTTGGTAAAAGTCCAAGTCACTGACTGAAATGTTACTTGAGTTAAAGTCTTAAAGTATTTGAATTTTCTTGTACTTAAGTATAGAAAGTACTGTAAAAAATTATGTACTTAAGTAATGTAATGAAAAGTACAAGTAAAAAGTAAATCAAAGCAAATGCAGTTTGAATGACAATTTTTATATTTTGGTAAACTTGTCAAATACAGTTAAACTAATGTACACAACCAAGTGCAGGTAAAATTAAACCTGCTAATAGATAAACCTGCAGGCATCATTAGGTGCTTTACCTACAGCACAAGATTAACTTAACCTGCTTTACAACTGAACCAGCTTCTTAGTTTCCCCTCCAGGACAGAAAATACAAAGTTTTTGTAAGCC
>CAEGAF010147773.1:0-33271 GCA_903067075.1 Micropoecilia bifurca
ATTATTATTATTATTATTATTATTATTATTATTATTATTATTATTATTATTATTATTATTATTATTATTATTATTATGTATTTTTTCCTGTGGAGGCAACTGTGGCTCTGTGGGTAAAGTAGTCGCCTTGCAATTGGAAGGTTGTAGGTTTGATTCCAGCTTCCTCCTGCCACGTGTCGATGTGCCCCATGGCACTTAATTCCAAATTGCCAACCAATCTGCGTATTGGTGTATAAATGTGTGAGCGTTTGTGAGTGCGAATGGGTGAATGTGACTCTACTGTAAAACGCTTTGAGTGGTCAAATAATTGGAAAAAGTAATATATAAGTTCAGTCCATTTACCATTTTAGGTGATCAATTGTAATTTTCTCCGAATACAAAGTTGTTATTTTGAAAAATACATCAGTAGTATTATTCTTTAGGGGTTATCTGATGTCACAATATTTTTTTTACCCGTAAGAGTCGTCTACAGTAGAAGGAGGGACTGGGTCGGTTGGCATGCTTTTTCGTCTGTCAGCCATATTGGATTTAACTAAAATAATTTCTTGCATTTGCAGCTGATGGCCAGTAGTTGATGATGTATTTTATGATGCATTAGTGTCCACTTCAGTGGTCTGTGTGCATTTATAACATAAAAATCCACAAGAAGCACAAGAAAATGACTTTTAGATATCTGTCCACTGTAGTGACCACTATGCATGAAAGGATTAAGGTTAAAACTCAAAGATGACATCTATTCCCAAGGTCTCCAGGGTAATTCACCTTCTCTTCATTACCAGGTTGTGATAAGTCTATGCTTGTCATACTATTATTACCCTATTCAATTCATGTTTACGTCAGCCTTCTGCAGCTCCTTCATTCAATAAGATTTCTCCAATATTAATTTTCTGCTGCATCATTTTTCTACGTTTGAGTCCTGCACCTCCTCTTTCATCACTAATCAGAAGCAGCATACAAAAAGCAAAATGTTTGTTGATCAGATGATGATATCCAGTGAACAGGTGATGCACAGTAAAGAACTTGACATTTACCAGAGAAGGAGCAACACTGTGCATGTTTAAGTTATGGTCTTTCTAGTAAGCATAAAAGCTGCGGCTTCGACGTAAATTAATTTATGCACAGACAGTCTTCGGCTAGAACTTTCCTTCAATTACTCTCGCTTTTTTGTCTCTTTTGTTTCCTGCAAGAGCTGATTAAGCTCTCGGAAGTGGAAAACCCATTGCTAATGCCAGTCCTTGAGAATCCACCACCTGCCTTCAGAGTGATTCTCTGTCCCCATGGAAACCCAATCAGCTGAGGAAGAGCGTGACAGAAAAGGGGCTGAGCCTGCCAGCAGACAGGATGAGAGACAGACAGGAGGGAGAAAAGGTGTGATGAAGGTGCTTCTGGAACACCAGCATAATCATTACTTCACATGCTTTTACTTCATTTGTCACTCATTCAGGCGGTAGGTGCAACGAGTGGGGAGGAAAAATGTTACACAAGGCAAATTCATTGTGTTTTTGTTGATGAGGGTAAAGTAGCACACAGGTCTCTAATGAAATAGTTCCTACATTTTTATTAAGTGATCATTAAAACCTTGCAAAGCCTGTTAAATAAGCTTTCTTCTTTATTTGCCTTAATTCTTAGATTAAGGAAAATAAATATTAGCCACCAACAGCAACATTTATGAACACATTCATTTCACTTTGTATCTTTCTTTTATGTTTCACCAAACCTTTCAGAAAATATCTTTAGCATCTAAACGCTGCGATTATTCATACTGACTGCCAGCTACAGTGTGTCTGTGGAGCGTTTAAATCTCAAAGTGAGACTAAACCAGAGTAATACGTTTGTGACGAGACAAAAAAATAGATAAACAAATAAGGGACACTGAAAACTAGAATTGATACTTTCTACGTTTTGGGTTCCTTCACAGTCTGTGAAAGTATTTCCAAGTCGATGCAGTTATGAAAAACTGTGGAAAAGGAAAAACTTTCTACAATTCAAAACAGATGCATTTCCAGACATTATTCCTAATTCAGTTCTCAAAAAGTTACATCCATCGTTTTATCCAGGATGACTAAGTCTAAGAAATATGCACACTAATTCTTTATTTGTTGTCATATTTATGCCCTATAAATAAATAAAAAATAGATAATTTAATTTGTAAAAATATTGAATGTTCATGTGAGAAGTATAACTGTAATTTAAGCTTCCAGAGATTTCCATCAACAACCTCTTACTGTAGAGCTGCATTTGTATTCAAGTAAAGATCATAAAAAGATCATCTCCACACTCAGACGCTCTAAGCCACAGATTAATTAATCTAGTGTTGGGGGGGGGGGAAATAAAATATTACAATAATCTTATTAGCTTTGAGTTGCTTGAGACTCTCAACAGAACATCAACCTCCCTTGTCCAACTCTTTGTTGAAATGATGCTCATGCATAATGCATACGCTCCAGAGAACGACCCGTCTTCCAGCGTTTTCCCCTCTCATCCTTAATTATCGATCTCCTTTCATCCCCTGACACCAAATTCTCATCGGCTCTTACAACGCAGATATGTCTCCGCATGTTTCCCCCCTGTCTGATCTGCAGCGGCTCTCCATTCCTCCTATCAATTCTTTTCAATCAGTTCAGCACAAGCTCAACACATTGTCTGCTCCAGCCTCGCCCACCACTTCCGCTCGCTCTCACATGCCCTCCCTCCCTCTGTCCTTGCATCTCTCCCTCGTTTTATCTTGTGGTTGCTGTCTCACAGCCAGGTTCATGTAAGCATAAAGCAAGGTTGTTGTGTGTCTACCCACGGAGGAAAGCTGTTATTTCTCGTAATGGCCCTTCTCTCACCTTCTTTTTTGTGTGGTTTTCCTGGACTGTGTCTGTTTCTTTGGTATTTACTCAGATGTCATCTGACCTCATGCGATCCCTGTGAAAACTACTATCCTGTGGTCAGAGTGGCTTAGTAAACTATAAGCAGGTCATCAGCACTATTTAGAAAAAACGGGGTGTGTTTCAAACTGAACATCTTTGTCGGATAATAAAGCAGAATTTAGAATTGCAAGTCTCAGGCTTGACTGAGGTTCACTTAGAAGAACAATCTCTGAAATTCTCTCCATAAATTTCTGTCCCAACATAACCAAAAATTATACTTTTGTATGTATTTCATATATAGTTCTTTGGCTTTGAACTCATAACATCCTTCCCTAACTCCCTGATTTACTCAAATTTATACAACATTGACTGATACAGATGTATTTAAACATTTATATCCAGGTTTCCTGACTGAACTGGTGCAGCCCAACTCTGAGTATGAGATAATGATGAAATTTTATTTCATTAAGCAAGCTTAAGTCTAGGATTTGAATATAAATCTCTTCTTTCTTCTTAATCAGGGCAAGGTTTCTTTCACCGGGCAAGGTTTCTTTCAAACAAACCATCACAACAGCAACTGCCAAGTAACTTGGCAGTTGCTGTTGTAAAATAATCACACTGACAAAAAACAAGGAAGGACTGAGCTATCCTTGAGCATCACATTCATTCTATTCAGCGCACAAAGCACTTTTGAAACCGAGCAATCTTTCACATTAACATGGCAAATGTCTTAACATTATATTTTACATATTAACAAAGAGCAGGAGTTGAATCTATCGAGTTGAGGGATTGGTAACTGCCAAGTAACTTGGCAGTTGCTGTTGTGATGGTTTGTTTTTTCCCAAAAACATGTTTAATAATCCCCCAAGTTAAACTCACTATTGATCCCTTGTTTATGTCTAATTCGTTAATGTGTGTTGTCTTACTGTCAGATGTTTTGGACTTTAAAAGCGCCTTTTAAGGCATTCTTTGAACTAGATTTGGAGGGAAATATAATAATTGCGAAGCATCACATCCAGATTGATGAGATAAATTTTCAAAACAAGACACTGATGAGAAGATTAGAAAATATTTGAGGTCCTAATTTTTTATTCAAGCCAAAAAGAAGCTTTTCTGAACAAATAAAAAATGGTCCAAAAAACACATTCTGTTACTCTAGGAAATTATCCATTGAAGAGACAAAAAACGGAGGGAAAATAGGACAAGAACCATAATGGACTCGACGTTGCGTATCCCGGATGTTTTCAATTTAATGCAGAACCTGCAGCAAAGCAAAGCCGACCCTCCCCTCTGTTCTTCTGTTCTGAACTATTTTGAGAGATGGCATAGTTTGGTATCCTAATGGATCTCAACAAGGTGTATATTTAAACTGATGTATTTCCAAAGCCCCTGTTTCAGGGCACATGATGGGGGGTGGAGGGTGAGGAGTACAAGAAAAACATGCTTGATCTAAGAGGAGTAATGGACGTGCTTGTTGGCCTGTTTTAGCAAGTGTGCGGCCCAAACAGGATGAGATGTAGGAGAGAAAGATGAATGAATGAAAGATGATCTCCTTCCTGGATCTATTTATAGTTTCAGGGTTCTGCACAGTGTGTGAGTAAAGTGCCGTTGTGCGGGTTGGTTGGTTTGAATAACTACTTTTTAAAAGCATCCAACGATGAGTCAAGTCTGAGCACCACTTCTCGAGTGTTGGGTGTTCTGTGCACGTCTCCATCCGACACTCGCCACACTTTCTCTACCGGAGCAAAACTCACGTTCTGCTTCTGTGAGCGTTCGCAAGCAGACTACTGAGAAGCGTTGACGTCAGCAAGATTTACACCTGTATTCTGGTCAGAGTCACACTTCCAATTATTTCATTGATAAAATAGTGTTACTGTTTCCCCCCACAAACGCACCTCTATCACAATTTCGGAAACGTTTTTTTTTTTTTTTGCAAATGTACGTATGTAATTGACCAGAATAATCCATGCAAATTTGCGAAAGTGTGAATTTGTGTGCAACAAATAGGCTGACCTTATGGTGAGTCTAACAGAATTATGTAGCAGAAACACTGAGAAAGACCCCTGCTGGTTTTCACTCACACAGGCATGTGTGCTTGTGGGATTTTGTATTTGCTGCAGCAGGAGGTTGGGAGACATCAGTTTGTCTTTCCTTCCAGCCAGGAAAGTCCTCAACTTTTGCAGGATTCGTTTCCCTTTTGCAAACGTTGACACTAACATTTATCAGTTCTTCCATTCTAATAGCTTTTATTTACAAATGTTAAAATGAATTAAAGCAAACATTTCATTTAATTTACTTGATGTTTGTAGTGAGATGATTTGTGGTTTGAATGATTTGCTTTAATTGATAAAATCATAAAATCTGTTTTCTATGAAAATAAGAACATCCGTCCATCAGTTTGTGATATTTAGCTTATATTTAACAAGAGGAAATTGATCCTAAGCGCAAAGCATGATACATATAACAAAACAAACATTTTGGAGTCTGAAAGTCTGAACTGAAATCCAAAAGTGAGGATTGGATCACCTCCAGAGTGGCTGAATTAGAAAAAGACAGTGAACTAAAATCTCTCCACAATGATGTAAGAGACTTTCTCCAGGGTGAAAAAAACTAATTCAGTAGAGTTACTAGACAATTTAGCTTTGAATTTTAACCTTAATCTGTGATTTTATTTAAAAAAGGGACAATTTACAACTCAAATGTCATATGTTGTTTATAAAACACATTTGTTGTTAAAATGTCTTTGCTCTAAAACACGAGTTTGACTGAAAAAGCAAATATCTTTTCATTACACCATGAGAAATAAAATGTTTGTGAAAACCAGTTTGTAATTTTGTTATAAACTACTCAGGTTTTTAAATCTGCTTTGTCAATAGTAATAAAAAGATATACTAAAATAAATTATTAGTAACCTTTCAGATCAAAACTTAATTAATTTTTTTTCAATCAGTGTTGTCGACATACTTTATAAAGCACACACATAGCTATGATGAAATTGATTTGTGAAACTTTTAAAGTATAACTAAATATAAAGATTGACAAATAAGTTGAAGGTTAAAGATAATTTCTAAAACACTTCTCTGCATAAGGGTCACAATAAAAACCTGAATTGGAAATTTCTCTCTCTTCTGAATCGATAATAAACTGTTAAGATGTAAAATTCGGACATGCTGATATTTTAAGTACCAACGCAATCAGATCAGACAGATATAGAAAATTGACTTAATATAGCTTCACTGGCACAAGAAAGTGAATGCTCATTTAGATGTTAAACCTTAAATTACACTGTGTAGACAACACAAAAGGCTCCAACACACTTTACTCCCACAACTATGTCATTATGAGACTATTTTTTACACCCTGGACTATAATTACCTCTAGTCTAATTGTAGGCGGCTTCGATGGAAAAAAAATAAATAAAAAATAGTCAAAAGTGATAACAAATTGATTCCCAGTTGCGCCACCGCACTTGGAACGCTCTGCGCCGCCGCCCATTCATGCTAAGCTGAGTCCTGCAGTTCAGAGGAACTGCTATTGTGATTTAGATCATTAAAAAATGTCTGGTTTGTGAATGAAATTGTAAAGTTTATCAGGCAGATACGACTGGCAGAGACACAAGAAAAGATTCTGGTGATCAACAGCATTAAAAATTGTTGGGGATGCAGTTAATGACGTCAGGATTGTTTTTGTTTCTTTAAATTGACTACAAATATGTGTATTTTTTTTCTTTTTTCATTCTCTTTACATTTATTGGGGTTCTGATCCCCATTTGGGCCAAATGACCTTCACAAAATATAAATTATAACCCCCAATTACGAAGTAATTTTCTGCGAGGGCATGTTAATCATTACAGTCTCAAATCCACATGTCCTTACAGTAGAATGTGAGTGGATGATTAATAATGAGTTTAGGCCATGATTTCATTAAAGTGACATGAATTTGTGCATCTGATGGCAAACCGCTCTTTATTGTAGCCAAACAAAAAAAAGTCAGACACAAAACCACTACAGATTTAAAAAGTATCAAATGACCAGTACCCTAAGCACTTTAAAAATATATATATGTTTTTACTTTTATGAGCCAAAATTGATTATTACAATTATTCTGAAAAGAAGATGAAAAATGTACAAAAAAACTACTCAAATGTGCAAAAAAGGCATCAACGTAGGGAAGTTAGGGAAGACAGATACTGTAAAGTGTAATAGGAAGGAAGGATTTCCTTTACTGGTTGCTATACTCAGACTATTTCTCAGACTTCTGTCTGAGCAATATTTTTAATTGCTGTCTTGTTTTCCTTTATTTCAGTCCCTCATAAAGTTCATAGTTATGTTTATTCCTTACTTATTACTTATTCCTTACTTGTTACTCGTGGTCAGGTTATTCTTTAGTGTTAGCTTTTATTCCTGTTCCCCTGTGTTCTCTGCTTGCTCTGCAGTGCCACCTTTTCTTTTCTCACTCCAACTACTCACACCTGCAACCAGTTACCTCACTAGTCCAGGTTTATTGTTCTCGCACTCAACCTTACAGTATTTAAGCCTCTCAGTTTCAGTCACAAGTCGCTGGTTTGTCTCATCACTTCCCCTTGTTACTCCTGTCGCCTGTCCTTCGTTTCCCTGTATCACTGATTTTTGAGCTTTGCTGGATTTTGCTGTTACCTGAACTTTTTTTTTTTTGGGGGAAGTTTGATTCTACATTTATTTCTCTATTAAATACACATCGTAACATCTTCGTCTCTCGCCTGCTGCGATTGGTTTTTTCTTGACAAGCAACAAGAGTTAATAAAGAATCAAATTTTTTCAGTAGTTGAATAGGATGTGTGCTACTTATATATTGATGTAGTTGAAGACTAGTTGAAGCACATGAGGCAGGTGTGATTAACAATCAGGAACAGGTGTAAAGGGAAGAAGACAAACTGTCTTAAGCAGCAATCTAACAAGCTACACTGTTTAAGGTTAGTTAAAACTAGATGAAGACGTAATGCGAGTGACTAAAGCAGAAGTTCAAACTCAAAAAAAATAGATTGGTCCAGACTTGGATCTTATCTTAGTGACAGCACCTCACCCCCTTTTACAGCATTAAAATGCAACATTTCTCAAGATCCCACTGGCGGCGAACAAATGTGCATGTAAACGAGGTCATGTGATGTTGGTTGGATGCAGTTTCTCAGAGTCTGGAACTTGCTTGCTTCTTCAAAATGTCAAAGATCCTTTTGTTTCTGCCAGACACCTACATATGAAAGCAGATGACTGTGTGACTAAGTCCTGCTTTGAAAGCATGAAGCTGTTGCTAAGGATGACTAACAAGCTCGTAAACAAGCTGATGTTTGACCTTAGCCGACGTAAACCTCAGGCTTTCCTCTGCAGATCAGATGTAGATGGTGTTGTTGCTTTACGTGTGAAGGACTTTTTGGGGAGATTTGAAATCTTTGTTTTTGATTACGTGCTTCTTGTCTCCGATAACACAATGTTCTTTTTGCTAAGTCACATCTGCCCTGTTCAGAAATACTGGTGTAAATCAGCAGTGAGAGATTTTTCACATATGATCCATTTGAACTTTCAAAAAGAAGAAGTTAGTCACTGGGAGTAGATTGAGTGAGGAGAGAGGGGGAAAATGTGTGTTTGGTCATGTGTGGATCGATGTTCACACTTCCTCGTTCTCACACGTCCCATCATAGTCTCACACAGACTCAAACTCTTTCACGCGCTGCACATTATTGTCACGTACGCATCAGAGTTCAGAAATAAAACCTGCTCCAAATATGATTAATGTCCTCCAGCTTGTGCCGTTTTGCTCCGTTTGCTCATTTCTGTTGAAAAAGGATGTTATACTCGTTAATGTCAAGTCCTTTTACTGTACTCCCTGCCAGCAGATTGACTTTTTATGAATGACAACCAAAAAATATGAAGATGTTAGAAAGTTCGGGGTCATAAAAAAATGAACATTTCTTAGAAATGCACATTGAGAGTGACATTTTCATTTTCAGAAGCCACACGACCTGATTCTGTAAAATGCGTCATCCTCCTGCGTAGGTACACCGGTGTATTTGTTTCATAGATGCAAAACACAAGTTTGCATTTCATAAATAAAATTTGCCATTAATAAAAACCACGACTTTACATTTTTTTTGTTGGTAAAATGGTGTCAAGGGTAAAGTTTCCAGAACAGAGCGGAGAGGTTTCTGAAATCCAGTGCGGGGCTTAGAAAAAAAAGGGATTGGTGTAAAAAAGAAATAAATGACCTGGAAACATTAAATAGAGAGGCAACATATTTTTAGATTTATTGAAAGATAAGCACCATTTATTTTTGCGGGAACCACTGATTGTAAACACAATGTTTGTTCGAGAGAAAACTCCTCTGGAGGAAACCTAATTTGAAATTTAAACGTAGGGGGGATTTGCTTCTCCTTGTAAAACCTTCGAAACTGGCAGCAACATTTTAGCTCCAGGTGGGATGTTAAAATCAGGCCTTCCAGGCTTTTTAAGTCATGATTAGACATCAAAGAGGCAGGTTGAAATGAAACACCGTTAAAGAACCTTTTTCTCCCCCCACTAATCGTTTAGGAAAGTAAGCCAGGCAAGTACTGGGAGTTCATTATTTAAAACCACAAAATCAGAAGAAGTGGAAACACTTCAGAAGAGGAACATTTTGAAAAGAATAACAACTTCCTATGAATTTTTATATTCTAGAAACATTATCTTCTTCTTCTATGCATGTTTCATTTATTCTTTTTTCTGAAATGTAAACCTTGGAAAATGTCTTCTGGAATGAACATTAACGGCAAAAAGCATCCAGCTCTACATACAAAACGATGGATGTTCAAGGAAACTGGATTACACTTCACGATTTTAGAGATTCGTCACCTTAACCCTCATGAAGACATGCTGTGAATATGCATTGAAAAAGGCAAACAAATGTTTTATGAATGAATGATCTGCTGGTTCATGGTCTGATTGGTTTCCTTGGTTTCAATGAGATCTGCATAATAAATTGTCAGATATTCATGTAATTATTATTTTCACCAGTTCATGACCTGTTAAATCATACCTGCTTACTTCAACCTGTCCAGGGACTGCAAGTAGAAATAAGCATTTTTTTTCTTTGAGACAGACATTTCATATGTCACTCCTTTGAAAAGGTTAATGAAATGTTGTACATTGTCTAAATAAAAAAAGAGTACTGTATAGACATTGGTGTGAAAACCTGTTTGATCCCCTTACATATTGTCAGATGAAAAACCCAAAGTAAATACAAGATGCACAACTATTTGCTAGTATCAGGAGTTTTAAGATTCCAACTGTAAGAGGTGGATTTGCTGGTGTGTTTTCAATTATTTTCCTCCTGTACGATGTAAGGAAACTTAGGCTTGATGTCATGAACTGACAGCTGGAGGTTCACCTTTAAAATCCGAAAGGTCCTGTTTTTTCATTTCTTTGTATAATTTCATGTTTTAACCGACTTCCTGTTAGGTTTTGTTAGGGCGATGACTTCATTTGGCAGATTTGCCGCACAGATGCTGCAAGCTGAGGCTTCTTTTCGCACACTGCATCTTAAAAAAATAGTGAACTCTAAATATTAGAATAAGCGGTAAAACTTTAGTTGAAGGGATGTGCATAAGACTGACACGACACTGTTATAAACATGACAACACCTGTCATGAGCATGAACGAAACCATACAAATGTTTATGACTGATGTCATGACGTGTCATTCAGTAAATAATGATACATTTAATGCAAAGTTGCATTAAAAGTCACTTAAAAGTGTCAACTCTGCATTAAGTGTCATTATGTACCAAATGACACATCCTGACACCAGTCATAATTGATAAAGACTCCTTCATGTTTGTGACGTTGTCATGTCAGTTTTATGCACAAACCCATCTAATAAAGTGTTACTGAATAAGAATATAGAATAAGAGTTTATTCTAAACAGTGAAACTCATCAAAAATGTGAAGGATGTTGAAGGATTGCTAAACATTAACGTATGAGTTTTAATTGTGTTTTTTGACGCTCCGAGTTGATGCGCTAATGGTCAGAAAAAGATGACAAGAAATTACAAAAAATGTACGTGTGAGGTAGTTTTTGTCAAATAAACCATAAAACTATATGATACAAGAACTTGCAAACCTACAAAAACAGATGCAATCAAAAGAGAGGCTGCAAGATATTAATATCATGGAAATGCTTTGTTTTTTCCCTATTTACATAATTCATCAAATAGATCCTCATTCTCAGAGGAATCTGCACCAAAATCAGATTATCATTGCAAACTGCTTCTGTAAATGAATGTCCAATACATGAAAGAAGTTTGGAGGCAACATTTTTCAGTACTTTCAGGACGCAACGTGTTCTAATGGTTTACAAACCCTGTCTGTCACCTTCACAACTGCAGCTCCACATAATGGCTTCACAGACCCAGATGGCTGGAGAAGATATAATCTCTTCCTCGGCTTCCAGAGTGTGCTGACAAACATGCCTAAGACACATGTCTGGTTTTCCTGCCAGTTCTCTGTTGACATGACTGGTCTTAAACTCACCAGAACAATCAATCCTCCACAGCCGTCCAACACGCTTCACTGGGGGGGTTTCCACTCCGTTACACAACTCAATCTTTTCTGTTGTTTTTGAAAGTTTCTGCTCACTCAGATTAAATCTCTGAAACAATTTTTTTATGAGATTAAATTACTGCCTTACCTTGCACTTTTTTCAGGAAAGGTTTGAATCCGAGTTAGGCAATAAAACAATATCGAAAGACAAAAGAGTCTTTCGGAGAGGAGAGGCTCAGGTTTACTACAACAGGGTTAAAGTTCAGGTGGGACAGTTTTTGTGTTGTATTCTTCCACAAATCTTGCTTTTATACAAAACTGAAAAGAAGAAAGCTATTTAAAGAAACTATAAGCATTTAAAGGTTTGCACAGGTCATGTAGGGGACACAGCAAAGATGAGAAAGAAGATCATCTGGTCACCCAAACCATCAGTAAACTTTTGAGTTATATGCAAAATGTGTCAGAAAGGTAACGATGCACATCCACACTGTAAAATATGGTTCACGTTTTTCTGCCACGTGGACAGAGTGAATGGGAGCATGAGCTTTAAGAAGAATAGGCTAAAATGTAATTTTCTCGAACCTGATAAAGACAGACTCGAAACTGCAATTGTAGCCAAAGACGACTGTATAACATATTGACTTAAGGGGACTGAATACAAATGCATGAAACGCAGAATACCACACAGAATACCCATTTAAATTAATGTAGGTTTTTTTATTCAAACGTAACAAGATGCGGTGAAAATTCAAAGCGCATGACTGCTTTTGAAAGGCGTTTGAAAATTAATGTGACCAGTGTTAATATTACATAACGTCAGCTAAAATCAGTTGGTTTCTTGGTTAATTTCAAAGCCATAAACAAGATAAAAAATCTAGTCCTGTCATACTCAACTGATTCATGCATATGCATACATATTTATGAGCGTACAATCCCATTAAATTTGGTGGAATTGCTCTTGTGGGGTGTAAGAATCATAAAGAGACCACTTTACTTTAATACATGCAACCTTCATCTGGAGTGAGACCAAAACACAGCCAACGGCAAAATGACACTTGGCAAACTTGTCAGACATTATGTTAATATGAGTAAATTACAAAACAAACTGCTGGAGGAAAAATTCTCTCTCAGTTTGGTTGCAGCCACTGAGCAACAGTAGATCCATTTTTAACCGTCCTCCTGTGTTCGTTTCTGAGGTACAGCAATCATGTTCCTGGGACAATTTGACCCGTGGAATGTCATGCAATACTGTCAGAAACCAAAGATATCCTCCGAAACATTTTTATATCTGATTATAAACTCAAATACAGATTATTATGTCGTTTTTTATTTCTCACATTTAAAGGATCAATGACGACAGCTTACTCATTTTTTATGTCCACTAAAGAAAACAGCAGACAGAAAAACAATAATTATCCTTGAAATTGATTTTTTTTTTTGTAGATTTTTTTCATATTACATTTTAAATTATTTTTCAAGGGGTGATCTTTACAATTTAACTTGAAATACGTATTATTTTCTGGGTCAAATTGACCCGCTGATTAAAATCAAGACAAACGAGTCATGTGGAGAGTATTTATGTTTCCCACTTCTGCTGAGTGTCCACTCCGTGTGGGTGAAGTTTGCCCACAGGAACAGAAAATCCAAAGATTTTTTTAAACTTTAAAACGAGTCAATTTGACCTGCAGCATTACATGAGGGTCAACATGGCTTTATTTGCAGTTTCTGGCTGCTCCCAATATTGTGAATTTCTCTCTTAGCAGGACACAATGGGGTTTAGTGTCAAACATAAAGAGGAAAAAATAAAAAGAATCTAAAACTGCATCACAAATAACAATATGCATTTTCATCTGCCTGTCTTTGTCTTCAAATATAAGGAATGCAAAACATTTAATTGAGCTAAAAATGTCTTTCATATTTTGTAGCAATTGTTTGCATTAGTAAGTGAACAAGAGCAAACAGGATCAATGGCCTTGAAAAATCAAAGGAAAAATTGTCAGGCTTAAAATAAGCATAAACGTAAGAACTCAGGAGTTTTGCCTAACTAAATTCCCCGGTGAACATAAATAATTTCTAAATGGATAGCTTCCCTGAACTATTTCTGAAACTAGAGAGCAAATGTTTGTCTTTTCAATGTTTTGTAAATACATTTAAAAGCTTTACTTATATTTGAAGGATGAAGATGACGAAGATTTTTACTTCTCATTCTGTTCCAGTGCCATTGTCCTTGTTTGCACTTAGACAGGAGACAATGTTTCCTTATATTTACCAAGTTGAAGCTTAAAAAAAATATCCAGGATGATGGATTCACAAAATTATAACCGTCTTGTCAGAATTTGAAACTACATGTAAAAGATGCAAGCAACAAAAGCACTATTGTCAAGACTGCTGTAAACTATAGGTCTTGTCTAACAATTTAAAGCCAGTCATTATTGTTCTCTTTTCACCAGAATAAAGAACAACTCAACTAAAGTGCTTTTGTGTCTGAACATAGCTGTTAAAAAATCAATATGAAGCAACAGACCTGTGGATTTATTTTGTGATTCTGTAAGAAAAAGGAAGAACAAGCATCTTCTAGTTGTTCTAACAATCTTTAAATGACAGCAACTATTATGTCAAGATTAGTTGGAGGAAAAGACAAAACTCTTTGAGTTATCTTCATGAGAAAAACAGGCAACAAGAAAGACAACTATGTACAGTGACTTGTACTCGAGTATTAGGACCCCATAAACTATTTCTACTTTTTTATTTATCATCCAACAGGTTTATTGTGCTTTATCAGAATTTAGCATATATTAACATGTCTTTTTTTACAAAAATATGTCAGAAATGTGTTGTAATTTTGTATTGAGTGTAATTTGCTACACATATACTATTAAATAAAGATAAATTGTATACAATTATCTATAGAAGTTACTTAATTAGAAAATTGTGAACTTGTGTGTCATTTAATTTCTGTTCTCTGAAGGCTGCAGAGATTTTTTTTAAGAGTATAAGTGAAGAAACTGCAACATGAAGATTAAGGAACACAACTAACAAGTCGAAGATGCAATCGCCTAAAATCTGAGCGAACACAGTGAGATGGCTTGAACATGGATAGCACTGAATGGAGAAAAACATGTTTAGAGAATAAATCCACAGGACAAATATTAGTTGTGGACTCCAGAAATCTGTCACTTATGCAAAAGGGGCAAGAAAAAGATCGATTGCTGGAAGAAAACCGTCAGTCACCAGCTAGAGAAGAGAATAAAGCAAACATGGGAAATGATGTCCTCTGATTTGCAGGAATTAAAAAATAAAGAACTTTTAGGGCTTCATGCAAAATGCTGAGTATGGAGGAGAAAATACTTTCCATATGAGCTTGGACAGGGGATTTTGTCTGAGCCGTAGAGAAGATGGACCCTGTTAATCCCCACAAAACCCACAGACTGACAGCCAAAGCTAGAATCAAAAGGTTTTCACAAAAACAAAAAGTTTTATAATATCCCCACATATTCAAATTTAAATAAAAAAGGGAGTCTGCAAAGTAAAGAGAATAGTAAGCTTTAAGCTCTAACAAAACATGAGGAAATAAGTTATTTGATTCTTGTGAGTGGAAAATATTAGTAGAAAAGCATGAGATTAGTCGAGAATAAGACATCAAGAGAGCATGGCATAAACTCAACCAAGCACCAAACCAACCCAAACTCAAGAGAAGAAAAAGGCAAAGAAGTATCAAAAAGATCAAACCAAATTCAACAAACATTATTTAAAACCTTAATTTACATGCTATATGTTAACTTCCTTTAATATATGTGAAGATTCAACGCTGTTGAGATATTATCTTTGAGTTCAACCTCTCAGTGCCACAGGAAATTACTAAAAACATAGTGAGGGAGGATATTAGATTGATAAAGAAGCAATTAAGGTTTGTGACTCAATTGTGTTTTCAACAAACTCAAAACACTAACAGATAATTTAGTGAATTTACAGAGTTAAGTTTATTACTGTGAGTCACAAAAAAAACCTGTCTTCACCTGCTGCATCGAGGAATAAAAAGAGACCAAACTTTACCTTAAATGCTGTTTAGTTAAAGACTCCGTCTTCATTTCCGCTGGGCCGCCTTGCTAAATGAATACCGTCACTATTATGACGCACAGCAGGGACGTTGGCAGATTAACGGTTCCCAGGATGTTAAAATTAACCCAACATATTCCCACTCATCAAACCCATTAAACTGCGTAAGTGCTCATTTTTAAAGGGAGATGATGCAAAAATGTGGGCTACTATATCCTCTGCTGTTCAAAGAAAAAGCCAAGATTTAATTTTTTGGCCGGTAGATGCAACAGACAGTACATAGTGAATAGAACGGTTCATCTGAGGGTGGCAGACGACGCTCCGAATTGGTCCCAGAATACACTGACAGACAGTCGCGTGTCTTACCAGTCTCTTTTGCTATTTGCAGCCGTAATTTATTTCCAATGAAGGTTTCATGGATACATGCTGCTGTCCATCTTAATTATTAAAATGTGCAATTTCAAGCCAAAGAAATAACATCCAATATTTAAAAAGTTGATCTAAAGAAATAAACGGGTAAATCCATTGCTGTGAAGGGCATCGACAATCATTCTTCAGCAGTATGGTTTCATATTTCACAGTGAACTTCTGTTTTACAAAACCTCCAGTTCAGCTCCCCAATGGCAAACAGCACGTTCTTTCTTCAATTGTTTTCAAATAATAGCCGTTCATGAAGCTCTTGCAGGTCATTCAGAGCCACACAAAAGGCACATGAAGGCCACAAATTACCAACGGGCTTCATTAACTCTCCTTTCTTTTTTTTCATGTAGTTTTGTTTGTCATTTTGCTTTCAGTTATGTAATGACTGAACAGAACAAAGCAACTACAGAGTGTTTTGGAATATCAATGTACAGATCAGTGTATTTTAAAGTAGGAAGATACTGAAAACACCTCACTTTGTTGTCTCCTTTAGTGAGGAGTTTATATACGATTCATCTGTTTAATTTAAGATTCAAACTACAAAGAATCGATGCAGAAGTTCAAAGTTATTTTGGATGATCTCTGTTCTGCACAGAAATGATTCACAACGGATAATAAATTAATCAAATACTTTTAATAAATAATGTTAGCAATGCTATAATGTCGACTTCAAATGCAGCTGGACGTTTATCTTTTTTATTTTTTTAAAAACACTCATTTGTAATTCAGAATGATGAAAAAGTCAGAGAATAATCTTAGATGGGAAAACGTGGATTTAAATGAGCTGAGAAAGCATTTCTAGTCAACTTTATCAAGTCATTTGAAAGTATCCCAAGCTTAAACATTCACATGGTTATTTATAAGGAAAAGCTTAAAGAAAATGCTCAAATATAAAGTTTTGAGGTGAAAGGTGCAGTACAACCTCCTTGATGTGAAACGTTTTCCCCGTGCATTTTTTCTTTTCATGATTCTATCTGCATTTGCTTCTTGGTGCAGAATTTTCTACTGTTGTTCAGAAATATATTGGGGGGGAAAACTAGCAAGAGTTTCTATAACAACAAAAAGACAAACAGCTTAGTCTTTGTTAAACGTGCAATCTACAGATTGAAAATAGTGAAAAATAGACTCTGGCTTTGTATGAAGACAACAAAAACATCTCTCAAGCTCATTTTAGCTGTTGTGACAGAGAAACGGCACATTGTGGATTTACAACAGCTCACGTGTATAAATGTTTTTTTATCCATCTTGTTGTCTCATCAGAGGCAGAACCCTGCTGTCACTTTAAGTCACTATAAAAACCCAAACACACATACTGGCTCTTGAGTAGTAAATATAACAGAGCACATGGTGCTGGTGGTAATGTGTACTACACTGTTTGGTGCATATTCGCATGCTAATGAGGAACTAAAACCTTTTTTGCCGTCCATTCAAAGCCTTCATGTTTTGATCTTTTCACCACTGATCCTTTGCTTTCTTTTCAGAGGTTGGTGTCGCATCCTCCGCTCAGTTTGTGCTTCCCCACAGCGTCTGAGTCATCACATGGCAGGTTGTGTGAGAGGACAGGGAGTTTGCATATGAGGACTCTGTGAGCACATTCTTATGTTTTATCTACTGTGTCAAACTCAATGCCAAATGTGGCCCTCTAGACTCTAAATTACATCAATAAGTCCTTCGGGATTGTCAACAAATCTGCAAAACTCACTCAAAATTCACACAATCTACAAATTCCCGTATTTTTATTTATTTTTTTTTAGATATTTAATGGAAATTTTGATCAAAGACATTTGGTTTCAGTGACTGCTGCCTCAGCCTTCCTGGATGCCATTTTTTCCCTTCCAACTTCTATTTCCTTGTCACAAACATTTTGTTCCCATAAACATATTTGAGGTTGATTTGTTTTCCTTTAAATCAAGTAAATTTGAGAATTGTGGAGATAAACATCTTGTAATTTAATTGTTTATCGCCTTTTGGTTTTCATAATTGAATGGAAGATGAATCCTGCCAAACCTGGCAATAAATAATTAACTGAACAGACTAAAGAGAAAACAAGAGATAAAAAAATATAACACAGAAGTCTGAAAAGCCAGACTGAAGATATCAGAGATAATAAATAAATAAATTTGAAATAAATCAATCTAAAAATTAATCTGAAATGAATAGGACATGATAAAAAAAATATTAATTTAAGCTGGGAAAATTCTCAATTTTAATTTTTTGGATCAAGTATTTGCCACATTCAATTATTAATTTTATTTTATTTATTATCATTTCCTGCATACAAACATGCATAAGAAAAATCTCACCAATGTCACACAAAAGAGAACAAGGTGTGGTTTTTCTGTAATCTCTCAATCAGATTCAAGTACTTTAATAATATTTACTTATGTTCTATTGGTAAAATAGTATGGTTGTTTCTTATGTCACGATAGCTCTGTGATCCTCATGAAATACTTATTATAAATTAATTTCACAGTTGAACGCATAATTTTTCCAATAATCCAAGATTAATTTCTTCTTGACCTAAAGTCATTAAAATCAGAAGAAGGTAATTGGTGAAATATATCAGACAGTAAGCAGTAATGAAAAATACCAGCAAGAAAGAGCGGACTTAAAGAGTACTACAGGACTGGTGGGTATCACATTAGATATCACATTAGAGATGAGAAAATGGGGGGGGGGGGGAATGTGATGGCAAGCCAAAGTGTTAGTCACTGCATGGCCTCTCTATCATAATTGTAATTAGGTGAGAATGTTGCATTATGAATATAAATTGCAGTAGAATAAATTAAGTAGGGCCATCCATCCCGCACTCTGCAAATGCTGATGAGATGCGCACAATGGTGACAAAAAGACAAAGTAGTGGTCTAGGGTTTTAGTGTAGTCGGGGCATTGAGCGTGTGCAGAATGTGGGAGTTGGACACTAAAGAGCTCAGTCTTTCTGATTCATGAGCAGCCAAAATGATTCAAACTCTAATGCAATCCAACAAAACCACCTCTGCAGTTTCGATGTGTGTCGTATGACAACCAAAAGCTGATTAAACACAAATTTTGCGTTTATGCTCCTGTCACAATCACAGCCCATTAACACCGTGTATTCATCTGGCCTGTCCTTCACCTGATTGAATAACTCATGGTTATATGCAAATTCTCAATTAACAATTCCTCCTTTGAAACTGCCTTGAATTAAGATTGAGGCTGTCTTACTTTATATACTTGGTGTCTAATCACAAACTTTAATTGGTTTCTAAATATATTTGCAGAATTAAGCTCAACTGTTTTTTAATAAATACTAAAATTCAAGTTATTGATGTTCTATTAGAATGTGAAAGGTGGCAAAAGGCAGCAGAAACACATCACCTGATAAGATGTTGTAGTCTAATGCTAAACAACTTGCATAGATATCAGTCACAAACAAAACAAGGTTTTAAAAGACCACTAAATAGTTTGTCAAATAATCAAAATGCTGTTTTAACTGTTTAAAACTGCATTTTTAAATAATCAAGACAAAAAGCATTTACAGTATTTTTATGCGATAAAGTGAAAAAGTTTTAAACCACTATTGTGTTCTTAACTTTTAATCTTTGGCACCACAAATTCGCTTGCAAACGCTACATTCTCATTAACATATCTGAAAATTAGAATAACAATTAATCAGCATTCTGCTGCAGAATTATCTTTTTATGCCAAAATTGTTGGCAGCCAGAGAGTTACCTTTGTTGGTTATGCATTTTAGCAGAGGTAGCAGGGGCACCGTATTTTCTGGACTATAAGGCACCTACAGGCCTTACATTTTCTCAAAAATCACCACTGCCCCTTCTAATCTGGAAAATACAGTATTCAAAATCCTTACAGCTTTAAGTGTTTTCTTGTCTTTGTTCACATAAATCTTTAGCTGTGTCAACATTCTTAGCACAAATTTGTCTCAGTTCTTCTGAGTCTGAGCCCAGGATCATCATTAAGGATGAGGATTACTCTCTCCAAGTCCAGGAGTTCATCTTCATCTTCAGGCAGATGAGCTCATATAACATTGAGAAGAGAAAACAGCAATCATGGAAGTTTAAACACACAAAAAATGGACAATCCAAATGACTATTTTGTTGTAAAAGAACCCTATGAGTAAACCTTTCAAAGGTGCCTATCAAATACATCTACCAACTGCAGAGTGTTTGTAAGATCTGTCAGGTTCTACACTGCATGCAAAGTTTCAGATACACACTGCGAAGTTGACTAGGCAGCTACAAGCTGTAAAGAGAAATAATTTAATTTATAACTGGTTATCAATGTCTGCATTGATAGGAAACATTACATTAGTTGAAGCTGAAACCTTTATGAACACGTTGCAGGATTTAAGCACCCATTGTCTGTCACACTGAATACTTCTTAGACATTTGTAAAAAGATGGGAAGATTATGTTGGGTTTTGTTTTTTCTCAATTGCTTTTTGCTTTTTAAAAATATGATTCTACATTTTAAGGACATTTCTAAAACCATTTGAAGACCCTTATTGAAACCGTTTCAATCTGAGACCTACATGGGGCATGCTCTATGTTACAACTGAAACTTTAATTTGTAGCTTTAATTCCACTTGTTTCTTTTTTTTCAGTGTATGTTTTAAGCAAAATTAACGGATTGGAAAACAAAGCCATGAGTTTTCCTTTGTCCAAACAGCACCAGACCTTGTATTCCCTGATAATATCTTATTCTCTTGAGTGGCAGTTATTAAACTTATTTGCGAGACTGTCTTCCTTCTAGCTACTGCAGACCTGTTTACGTGACCTCTGTGGTTTAGAGGTCACATAAACAGCACTTCAGTGTCTCGGATGAATCTCTGCAGAGACTCAGTTTCTGTATGTGTCGTTTTTCTTTGGGTGATTAACCCTAAAATCGACAAAAAAAATATTAAAGGTCAGAAAAAAAGGTTTTTTCATGAAGACATTTTCAGTGAGCTGTGATCATTATCTTAATATTTTTTCATCTAGTGGGGAAAAGTGGTGATTAGGGATCTTTTTTTGGTATAGCATAGGTAAATGCCCATGTAATTGTCTGTATTTTCTTGTTTTTTCGTTTGTTTTTTTAGCAGAGTGGTGTCTAACTTTCTAAAACCCATTTCTGTAAAATGGATTTTACAGAAACCTGTAAAACCTGTAAAATGAAACTGACTTTTCTCATTCTTAATCATCTTAAGCATCTCAATTCTGATTACACCAATTAAGAATTTCAATGCTAACAGTTACATAATTTTATGGTTAGAACAACTGGGCAAAAGTTTTAATTCCTTTTGGAGGGTTTTTTTTTAGCCCATATGAGTCTGAATTCATACATAAGGCATTTAAATCAACATGTACATTCTGCTAAGGCTTTTAATAACTAGACATTTGCATTTACTGGACATACATTTCTCAGCAAAAGGCAATGAGTCCTCATCTACAACAGTTCCTTTAAACTCTGGCGTTCTGTAAGGCTTCATACTTGGTCCATTATTGACATAACATTTTAAAAATTACCAGTTTTAAAGCAATGATTGTACAGAAATAGATTTAAAATATTCACCCCTTTTCAGCACCCATTAAATGCTTAAAATCTTGGTGTGGCATTTAATTTTAACCCCACTCACCTTTGTTATGCTCTTGCTTCTTACATTTAAAGAACATTACCAATCTAAGACATGTTGCACCATCTTCTGAACTAGAAAAAAGTATTTTTGGATTAATTTATTTTCTGCTCAATAATACAGGCAACGTTTCGCTCAATAGTTTTACAAGTCAAGCAGGACGCTGCAGTGAAGTTATTAACACATTCAGATAAGTGTGATGACATAACTCCTGTTTTAATATTAATTTCACTGCCCTCCTGAATTCTGCTTCATTTATACACATAAAGCAATGAATGGTCATACATCCATTTAAATGTTTCATCTTTTTTAATTTCTCATTCTCTTCATTTGCAAAATCAACATTTGTTATTTGTTTCTGCACAAGATCTACAACTACCTACATTATCAACAACCATCCACCTCAGACTCACTGATTCCTCCATGCTGATATTTAAACTCACCCACATCTGTTATTTTGCTATTTAAAGCTTTTTACATGAATGTTTTTATATCCTTTAATTCTTATTATGTTTTTTGTTGTTGTATGTTTCACATTACTTCTTTTTAAATTTGTGTGTGAAGAGTGCTTTATACACAAATATTACATCACTTCATTCAACCTTGCAACAGCTCTGTTGGATGAAGTGGGTGAAAAATTTTGGAAGAACTACCTTCAAATGCTTCACCGCAAATTAAAAATAAATGAATGGTTGAAATGTAGAAAGAGTTTGGTATTGGAACAGGGTAATAATACCAAATACTTAAAAACTGATTTTAGAAGAAGTAAATATACTTCAATGCAATTGAAAATCACTGGAACATGTTTATGAATGCAAGTCAACAGTTTGAATGAACTTTACCTGTTTGAAAAGAAGATGCTAGACCTTTTCATCCATCCATTTTCTTACACCCTTGTCCCTTAGTGGGGTCAGGAGGTGCTGGTGCCTCTCCAGCTGACGTTCCAGGCGAGAGGCAGAGTACAACCTGGACAGGTTGCCAGTCTGTCTCAGGGCAACACAGAAACACACAGGACAGACAACCATGCACAGGGAGGAAACCGGAGGACCCGGAGAAAACCCACACATGCACAGGGAGAACATGCCAACTCCATGCAGAAAGACTGGGAATCGAACCCAGAACTTTCTTGCTGAAAGGCAACAGCTCTACCAAGCCCGCTAGACCTTTCAAGACTAGATAATCTACAATAAATTCTGCAAGACTATTTTTTTTCCAAAATCATTGACATTTTGTTGTACCTAGCAAATGAAACAACTTAATCCCCAAACTATATTCATCACCTAATCCTACAGAAAATTGTGGTAAATGTCTGACAACAACTGTAAACACTATATAAAACTAAAACTTGAAAACATTGAATTATCTATTTCCCTAGTAACATTGTAGTGAATTAATTTACATGTTAAAGAAAATCCTCTGGACACTAGTTCTGAATAAATCAAATGTTTTGCTATTGTAATGTTCTCTTCTCACCAGGCCTTCACTCCCATCCTCCAGTACATCCAGTTTCCTACCATTTACACCGAGAGATCCTTATGTTCTGCCTCAGCCCTGAGCTCTCGTCTTCGTCTCTGCTTCACGGTCTGAACCGGCTTTGCAGCGATTAACATTTTAAATAGTAAACAAGTTGTGATGTGAAAAACGCCAAGAATCTGCGCTCAGACCAACGAGCACGTATGTGCCTGACAGAGAGCAAAGAAACACACCAAGGTCTGCTGAGTCACGGACGAGGTGTGGAAATGAAGAGAAACATGACGAGCTGCAAATTGGAGAATGGCATTTTAAATCATCCACAGACGAGAATGAGGGGAACCTGAACCTGTTAATCTGAGGGTGGAAAGGTGTTGGTTCCACAAGTCACTGTGAAGGGTGAGTAGGCTGAATATGCGGCACAGTACGAGTCACTGGTGTGAAGGTCTTGTGGGAGTTTACAGATGTTACCAGAAAAGACACATGCCGCCTCCTGGTGCGTTTGACATTTTCCAGGAACAGGATCTCCAATGGAGATTTCTCTGGACCGAACGGCAAAATTCCTGGAAGGTAACCGTATTAAAAATGATGTGCAAGAAACCAAAAAGGACGGAAGACACAAGCTCCATTCCCACCAAAGTGCTGCAGAGAACTGGAAATTATCAAACACAAAGTAGTGAGAAAGCAGGTTTGAAGACCGGCAGCATATTAAAAAGAAATGTTTATTACAGTTCTGCTTCCCTTTAACACCATCTACCCTTGAATCCAATGTAATGACTATTGAATTCAGATAGAGAGATTTTAAAAAAATGTGACTCATTTTAATGAGGATGAAGCCATAAATTAAGCTTTTTTGCTGACCAGAGTTATTTGCTATTGATCTTAACCACACGTGCAACCTGATGGGTCACACTAATCTCCCATATATCAATATGTCGTCATCCAAAGCCACAAAACTCAGCCTCTGCTGTTTCCGGTTTCTAATAGCGAGAACATAATATGACTCAAGCTGAAGGGCAAGCTTTTCTCTGAAATGCAGGGAGCGAGTATTGCTATGAGGCTCAGGGACTTGGCTGACGCCATTCATACGAAGGTGCATGGCGTTGTCATGGTGATTAAGGGATTTCCTGTGCTGTACTAAGAGCTTGGCCAACTAATGACCGCCGCGTTACCACAGGTGATCCCCAAAAAGTCACTTTCTGACACTTTAGTACAGGAAATAACACTTAGAAAGCATGGAAAATTCATGGTTTGTTGCAAATGATGTGACTCTTATAACACAAATTTGTCAGGGTGCCGGAGCTCTCACCCTCCCTTTGTTGTCTGCATCCATGCTACTCTACTTTTTATGCTTTAAAAGAAACAAAATGCACATTATAAACCACTCTGCTTCCCTTGTTGCTCATACGATATCATCTTTTATTCTCACAGTTGCAAAGATCGCCATAAAATTAACAGCAATTGTGGAGCTAAAAAGGCCTGACAAGAGAACTTAAATAGCACAATGTTATTTTAAGAAACGGTTTCAGGTGTTCAGAGCAGCAAATGTTTTTAGAGAAACACTCACAGGAAGTGTTGTTTGAGTTGTTTTGTCTCAACTTCTCTTGAGAGCGAGTTGTGCAAAATAACTTGGATCAAAATTGTTTACCAATTTTTGCACTAAAAACAATTAATTTGACTTCAGTTCCACTTTGCTCTCAACTACAACATTTTAAATATAAATAATTAGAGTTTTTCTTGCAGATATGTGGACGTAATCGGTTATTACAAAACAGGAAGGCGAGGCTGAATTAGTACAAATGTGCATGGAATTGATGTTGGGACTTTTTCAGTCACTTATTGTTCATTTATCTGTGCTGGTGGCCTCAGTTTGCATTTCTTAGTTAACTAAAGTGTCACCAATTATGGCTGAAACAATCTCCTACCAGGTTTGGCATATCAAACCTGGTAGGAGTTTGGTGGTGAGTTTGGGTTCAATATTGATATTCTACATATTTGTGGGCATTTATTATATTCACATAATTTTGGTTTCTAATGATAAAAAACATTACAATTGAGCATTTTTAAAAATTCTTAATTCTTTATGATTTTGAATATTGAGAAATACAAATTGATTGAATTCTGTTACTGTGCAGCGTAGTGATAAAAACTACACTTATTTATGTAACTGCTTTTCAAGCCCGGTATTGTGTTTGTGGGTTGTGATCGCTGTGACATCCAGTCACAGTCGTATAGATGCCTAAAACAATTGCAAATAACGAATGAATAGGTTTTTATTATCAGTTTTATTGTTTTTACAATATTACCGTATGAGGTTTAAAATCACCACTGCATCTTAGCTGCCCATTGCCAGACAGGCAACTTTGGAAAAAATTAAGAGGCCACTTAAAACGACCAGTTTCTCTGATTTTAGTCTTTATGGGTATATGCTTTCAGTAAAATAAACATTGTTCTTTTATTCTATGAACACGTGTCTCTGAAATTCCAAGCAAAATTTTAGTATTTACTTGCAGAAAAGGAGAAATAGTCAAATAACAAAAAAAAAATGCTGTGATTCCAGACCTCAAGTAGAGCAAAGAAAACAAGTTCATACAAGTTTTAACAGAGGAACAGTTCAGAAATCAATATTTGGTGGAATGACCAGGAGGTTTTCAATGCGGTTCAGTGCACTGGACTCTTAATTTTTTCCACAGTTGTATCTTATCTTTTTCTGGATCAGCCTCCCAAGATGAAGAGAGAAAGAAGCAAGAAACAATCAGTGTATTGGTGTATTAATAAAGTGGAGCCTATTTCAGGTCATCAGCAGGTTTTTGTTTGACAAAAAAAGTTGTTTAAAAAAATGTCTCAACCATTTTCATCCAGCTTTCTCTCTAATTGTGCATCCCCACTGATTGCCTGATAAACCCTCTTGTGTCTGATTTACGTGTGACTAATTGCACTTCCCTCTCCACTCCTCCATGTCAGTCTACCTGGAATGCAATAAAATAGTCCCTTTGTTGTGTTTTTACCCTTCATGCTCAGGCTTCAGTATTTATGCTCAAGTTCTTTACTTTCTCATCATTCTGTCAGGAACGATCACCTGTACATTGCAGCTCTTGCTACTGTTCTTTAGAGCTTGATACATGCAAGCTGAAAACAATTGTCGCTGCATGCGTTCTGTGTTTTATGAATCATTTGTTATTGGGAGTCATTGACAAATTATTTCATTACTTTCTTGCTTCTATAAAGATTTGAGCCTCTTTATTAGACTTGCTGCTGCGTTATTATGTCATTACAAATCGTTTTTGGCTGTTTACCACAATCCTAATTTACCTTTTCTTCTGTTTTTGGTCTGAAAGCTGTTTTTCTTTAGATGGACACTTTAAGGGAGAAGCTGTCAAGATTCCTCCATCTGCGCCTGCAGGCCTAGCCAGAACTCAAATGTTTACATTTTAAGACAGAACATACATCTGGAACATTTATGTTTCTTTATTGCAAATGATTAAACTAAAAAATTTGATCCGATACTTGCAGCATAGAAAAATATTTTTTGACAGGTTTTATTTTGTTATAATCTTCGTTTTTCAATTGTTCCATTAAGATAGTTGCAATCTGATGCTTTGAGTTCGGCTTGTTCACAAAAAGTCTCAGCAAATAACAACCAATTATCCATGATTGCTTTCAAGCTCGGCCAATTAAACTTGGCCCCCTAAAGAAAGATAGAGTTTAAAAAGAGTTAATAGGATGTTAATGTGATGTTAAACAGTCGTCTGTGTAATGTCTGCATCCTGCCCATGAATCCCTGATGGAGGTAAAGGAGATAAAATAGAGGAGTCTATTATCTTAAGAGTATAAAAGATAGAGAATATTTAGTATTCTGGTTGACGTGATTTCAAATTTTATTAGGTTATAAAACAGACATTTCTCTCAGAATTGCAAAGTACATCAGTTTTTTAAGATTTGTTCTTTTATTCTGGGAAGAGTTTCTTATCATTATTATTCCAGACGAATGACACAACCTTTATTCTGGTTCTCCGTCTCCGATGCCTAAATCCTCCCAGCGACACAAATCCATTCATTGATTAATAGGCATTGTGAATCCTAAAAATGGAAATATTGAACTGAATATTCAGATCCATCTGTTGGATTGTGTTACATATGGTAACCAGGCCTTGTAATTACCATTTCCTTACATATACATCCTTTTTTTAACCCCCCTGCTGTTTTCATTTTGTAACTTTCTCCTACATTTCACTGGGAGGGAAAAGAGCCTCTTCTGATATGATATTATATAACTCCGAGGTCTGCAACCTTTATCAACTAAAAAGATCTTTACACCCTGAGTCCAGAAAAATAAAAATGTTACATAATATTTTGTGAAAAATCAAAAAAATCAGTGGGAAAGCTGTGGTCATTTTTAAAAAACTACCATTTCATTTGTGTTTTTAAAACAAAGAAAAGCTTAAAACATTCACATGACATGAATGCATTTTCTACAATGCGATGTTGATTGCAGGAAGTAATTTAAGCAAAATAAAACACTTTCTTTTCAATGTAGTGGTTTACTTGTGTGATTCTGTTGTGGAAACTTAATACCCAATTTATTCCATACAGAAGAATTTCTAAAACTGCCTAATACTTTTAAGCATTTGTTGGTTCTGCAGCCAAATTAGCTAAATTATTAAGAGGCATTGTGGGAAATCCAAAGAGCCACTTGCGGCTATGGAGAAGCAGGTTTTTGGCTCCTTGGCATAACTAGATAAAAAGACAATAGGAGGTGAAGTTGTGGAGGGCATTAAAAAAGATGTTTACTTTGTGGCTGTCAGGGCGTAGGTGTCAGTGTATCATCAGAAAAAGCTGCATTAAAACAAAAACTCTTGTGACAGCAGACATTTGTGTGTGAACCCCAACACCGACAGCAAACTCAAGAGCCACTAATGACTTGGCAGGAGCGAAATGTGCCGTCTGCCTGGTGTGCTCATTAAAAAGCCTGTCTCTGCTTTTTTTTTAAACTGTTTTTCAGACCTTTGTTGTTTCCCTTGAGAAGTAAAGCCTTGTTGCAGCATTTTTGACTGACAGGAGAAATTCCTTTTCAGAAAATTGGCTTTTCACTCAGAAACCACTTTATGGTATGATTGTTTGTTCTTTAGCTTTCTGAGTGTTGCTGATTTTACAAACTTAAAGTATAGCTTGTTTTAGAATTCAAAAAATGTTCCAATTACATTTTTACTGGAATGGAAGATTGTTTCAAATAACTAAACAGTTCAAAAGTGTTTAATTTTGTTTTTATTCTATTGCATTGAATGATTAAAAAAGATTGGACTTAGGCTATCTGACCCGAAATAGGAAATGTTTAGTCTGATTTAATAGTAAGCCGTGAAAAATATGTTTTTTCATGTAGTGTATGTGAACATCTGGTTTTAATTTTTTATGAATAGACCGAGCAAGTTTAGTATAGAAGATTAAACGAACATACATCACAGCAGTATAATAAGGGAAGGAAAAGCTGGAATACAGGCTACAGTAATGATGCTTCCTTTATCATAAATCAAAAATAATTTCAAAGAAATGAGCTCTTAGCCTTGATTTCAGCATCTGGAAGTTTTTTCAAGATTTCTAAAGCATGAAAACTGAATGCTGTATCTCCATGTCTTTCATCTTTAGGTCATAAAACTACAATCTCAGGTTTGTTTCTGTCCAGCTGGGGAAAGTTATGGCACAACCAAGCATTGATTTGTTCTAATCTGCTCAGCACTTGAATGAAAATAAGACTATTCCTCCCATTTTAGTTCAGCTCAGTTTAGTTATACAGCTCTGAAAATGATTTTAATTTCTTAACAGAAAGAAGGTTGTTTTTTTATTGTTGTTTTCTTTAAAACATAATACAAAATTGCGTACTTGCATCACAGTTTTAGGTAATTGTTGGATCCTCACTGAGGACTCTGATACTGGTTTTTGCAACTAGTTTAAATTAATAAAATGGAAACAAAATGTTCATACTGATAACCTAGAAGCTTCACAGCGGTGATATTTTGAAGTTGTAATCACAAACCCTTGATGTCAACCTGCAGGCATATTGTGGGTTAAATACCCAATAAAGTAGGCCTTGAACCTCCCTATCTGTCAGTAGGAATGGGCCAGATTTCCAACAAACTATTATGAGAAGCTTATTGGAGGACTTCACAAAATAATTTATGTAAGTTATTGTTTAAAACATATGTAAACAGTGGTTTTTGAAATATTTCCTTAGTTTTGAAAATTAAGCAAATAAATGTAAACGTTTGAATTTTAAGACAATCCCTACATAAGACATAATTGACTATGTTGTGTTAAATTTGAACTTTCCAAAGCAGTGCTTTTGCTGTTTCTCGTGTTTTTCTTTCCTGTTTGCACATTTCATGTGTATTATTACATTTTGTTTTTAATGCTGCAGCCTTCTTCACCAAACATCAGATCTCTTCACCAAAATGCGTAAGCCTCAATTTTATTTGCTGAGTGTTTTTCGAACGTTCCAAGGTTTTTTTTTTCTATTTTTGACTAAGTTTACTTTGCCGTTCTAAGAAGCTCTCCCGCTGGCTCACTTCGTCATCAAGTTTTATTTTTACATTATTTTTGAACCGGTTGGCCTGGCAACTGAACATGAATAACATCCAGGCAGATATTTTTAATGGACTTACCCCAATGGTATTATCATGTTGCCTAGCAAGCTTTTATAAAAGAGCAGGGAAATCATATTTCGCACACGAGATGAGATCTCTCAAGAGTCTCCAGTCTCCAATTGATAAATCTTTTGTGTCAACCCGTGTGCCTGTTAATGGAAAACTCTTCGTAATGGTACTTTTCAGGGGACCCATTTTTAAGCCCAATAAACATTTACGCAAAGACCAAATTTACGCAGTCTATTTAGTTATATTGGTACAAAATGGTCAGACAGTGGCTCATAAACTGTCCTCCCAGCAGGGAAGGCTGAGTCAAAAGCTCCAAGGCTTATTGTGACGTGAAGATGCTTTTTTTATTGCATGAGGCCAGCTGGTTTAGTTTCGCATTGGCTGCAGGCTCATAGGGATCTGAGATTAAATATGATGTAAAGCAAATGGTTAGAGATCCCGTTACAATATATTAATAGTAATTATATCAAAGCTTGTGGCACAGATACAAAAACATAAACCTGTTGTGACAGGAATTTGTAAGCTCTCTGTGAAAGCTATAGGATTTATATTTTTGTAAAATTTCACTTATTGGTGTTCAGAAAGAGAAACTCAAATTACTGGTGATAAGCTTAGATGTCATGTTTGATAAATATCTGAATTTCTTAAATTATGTTTTTAAAAAAGCATAAAATAATATATTTTATCATCTGAAAGAAGGTTTAACTTTCTCTCTCTTAGTCCAATTCAGAGATGGTAATAAATAATCTTAACAAAATGCCATAATGATTGCCATAATATTCATCTGAAAGCAACATGTACGCAGTTAGTACAGTACGCAGATGAGATAAACTCATCTGCAAGAACATTGAGGATATTTTTATTTTTGTTATTACAGGTGATTAGAAGGCAATAATGGTTCAATTTTTTTCTTTTTTTATTTCTTTCTGTCAGCAGCTAAAGACAAAACTAAAACTCTTTGTGACAGATTATTTTCTTATTACTCTTTTGGTACACTCTTACTAATAAAGACCATAAGAGACCTGATGTTTTTAAAATTATCTTCTTACACTAAGAAGATCACTTCAGAAAAACAAATCCAAATTTCATTTTATTACATTTTCTCTTCATCAAATTTTTGTGTTGTATTATTTTTGGTATTCGGAGGTTATCATAACTTGAAATTAACTTTGGGATTTTTTTCTATTATTTCTCATGAGGTTACACCTTTTATTTTGCATTTTTGAATTTCATTCTTTCATACTGCTTAAATCTGCCAATCCTTTAATATTTATCTCATGGTCAACTTTTTGAAGTTGCACTACGGCTAATGAGGTTTAAAAATCAATAACATAGCAGGACACTGGAATATTCTGACGCTTCACACTGAGAACTAACAGTCATATCAGCGAAGAAGGTTATTAGGAATGGATGAATCATCAGGAAGCTCCCAGTCTGTTGTTGTGCACAGCGTTCCAGTTTCTGTGGGAGCTCACTGTGACGTTTCTAAAGGAGGCAACGTCACCAGGCGATTCCATGGCGGAGCAGACAGCCGTCTGACTCTCCCACTGTCTTTACTAGTGGTGTCATGTTACTGCTTCTTCTCCCCACACAGTACTAGATAAGATCAGAATCACTATGTGGTCTGCATGTTGGCAGCAGTTTAATCGCCTGCATCTGTTTTGCTGTTTTAGTTTCTAATTGCCATTATTATTATTATTATTATTATTATTATTATTATTATTATTATTATTATTATTATAGAGTTCAGACAGTTCATGACCCTGGAAAAGAAACCCTCTATTAGACTGATGCCTGATTTTGCAGCCTGTGCCATCTGACCTCAACACTTGCCCTGCTTCTTCCTCCACACCCACCCTGGGCCTCAGACCCGGAGAGGCTCTTGGTGGCCCTCGCACCGCGCAGTGGGCATCGCATGAAGGAAGCCCACGTCGAATATAAAAGGCACACGTCTATGACGAACCGCAAAACATACCCAAAGACTCATGTGAAATGTATGAACGGAGGAGGATGAGTGGAGAGAAAGATGCATCATCCTGGATCTGATAAGAATTTCTCCGGATCTCTCTTTGAATGGCCGGGTCTCCTACACACATTCTGTTTCTGAAAACGGAACGGCTCTCGTGCGCCTGTGTGAGTGGGGAGGGATTCCTGAGAGATTATTCTGGGTTTCGGATAAATCATCGAGTGTTTCATGTGAAGTTATAAAACACACATTCGGCTGTATTTTATGTAATCGATTTGTTGACCTGTGTTTGCCACGACCGTTACAGATGCAATGAACAAAGATTCAGAAAGCAGTTTTTATTTCACTTAAACTTTGAATATCTTTCATCAGTGAAGGATGTAAGGATAGAAAACATTTTTCACTAGCATGGCTTGATGCGGGGGCCTGTCCCAGGGACCGGTACGCAAAATGGGATAAAAACATTCAGATATTCTGCAGATATTAAGATTTTAATTTTAACTTAAAGCTTCGACTGAAATATTTCCACTTTTTGATTGATGATTTTGTTAAAGATTCAGCTGTTCTATGGTGACTTGGTGCTGATTTGGTTAGGACACTGTTGCAAATGAGGTTTTAGGTCTTTGAAGGTTAGATAAATGAACTAATTATTGTCATTTTTGTGTTTTTAGAGCACATTTCTATTTTTATTTACTTAACTAAACTCTTGTGTAAATTCAAATGCTTATTTGGCTCTTGGATCCAGATGTTTGACATTTGCTCAACCTTTTTTAGCAAATGTTTTGATGAATAATTTTGACTGTGATGCACTGAGTCATTTTGGAGTAATGCTCTCATCACATGTGGATCAGGTGCTACTTTTCCAGCCACCACTTAATTCAAACTCTAAGCTTTCGTTAAATGAGTGACATGTAAGTGTTGCGGTTATGACACATTTTGAAGTTAAGTACAGGAGGAAACTTTTACTGTCGAAACTGCTCCTGCTGTCCTCAACAGACGACAAGGTGTTTTTCTCTTTATCTGACAGGGCTTTTATTATGATGAAGTGATAAAGGTGTCCTCCAGACACCTGTTCAGACCTTTTTAGTTCCATTTCTCTGTAAGTCATGGACGAGGAGAGACGCAGCACAATTCAATTGTTAAAGTGTGCATGTTCTTTTGTGCAGTTTTAATATCAATAGGCACAAAACAAACTTACAGAGAAAATATAAATATTTACCTTTGGTAAAGGAAATGAGATTTTTCTCAGTTAAACTAGAGAACTACAACATTTTACGTCATTACTTCAATCAAAGGTTTGTGGCAAAGAACTTTTAATTAGTACGCCACATAATTTTACATTGCCGTATTAGGGGAAAACCTGATACATTTAGGCTTCCAGACATGGTGGAAGCAACTCGTTGAAATTCAAACCAGAATGTGGAACGGAAGGAGATTTAAGTGATTGAAAGTGACAGTTTGTTGATCCCTGATAGACTGTTTTCAGTTTTATCTACTTGGAGTTTCACCAGGCTGCACAGTGGCGCAGTTGGTAGAGCTGTTGCCTTGCAACAAGAAGGTTCTGGGTTCGATTCCCAGCCCCGGCCTTTCTGCATGGAGTTTGCATGTTCTCCCTGTGCATGCGTGGGTTTTCTCTGGGTACTCCAGTTTCCTCCCACAGCCCAAAAACATGACTGTTAGGTTAATTGGTCTGTCTAAATTG
>CAEGAF010147783.1:0-26851 GCA_903067075.1 Micropoecilia bifurca
ATCCATCCATCCATCCATCCATCCATCCATCCATCCATCCATCCATCCATCCATCCATCCATCCATCCATCCATTTTCTTACACCCTTGAATAGATGTTGAACTTTAAGGATGCTCTGTAAAAATGTGCTTATACAATCTTAACTAATTGGTGCAGAAAATTGGTTGAAAACTGATCTATTAACTCTGTGGTCAAGTTTGTTTGTGTAATAGCGTTCAGTGGAAATGGGCATACGCCTGAAAACGGGTCCTTTATTTACCAGTGAGATTATTGACATGAAAAAGTCCACAGAACCATAACTGTCAGTAGATAGCGGTACTAAATTTAAAACAACTCAAAATTATCCAAATAGTTTGGATGTACAGTATAGTTTCTTTCTTCCTTTTCTTCTTACAGAAACCTTAATCATACTCTAGGTGTCATTTGCCTGAATTTTTGATTTAAGTGTTATTGCCAGCTAGTGACATGACATCATAGTATTAATGTTTACATAAATACAAACTTGTGACTGGAAAGTTCTGAAGTCATGTGAATGTGAATAATCGTTAAGCTTTTTAACATTCAGAAGTGCCCAAGTTCAGCTCTCGAGAGCTGCTGTCTTCCAACATACATTTGGATGCATCTCTGCTCCAACAATCCTGAATCAAATATCTAAATTTTCCCAAGGTGCAGAATGAATGCTGATAACAAGTGGTTAATTTGATCCAGGTTTGTTGGAGAAAGAAGGGATCTAAAAATTGAAGAATGGCAGGACTGGACTTTTGCATTCTTGCTTTACATTGTACTGTATTTACAAAGAGCAAGCATTTTAATTTAATTAGGCAAACCCCAGACAAAAGAATTTTACTTCAGCTTATTTAGTACAACTTCAGAATCAATCCCAATAAAGACCTTTTGTTTTAATTAAAAGCAGAATGAGATGGAAAAAATGTTTTTGATTCATTTTTGCCTATTTTGTCTTGATGTGACAGCTGAGTTGTTATGAGTGACACAATAATGTTAAATGCAAGGAAGGTTCTAACACATTTGTGGAGTCATGCATTTACCATTCACACTGTGTCCATGTATCGCCTGGAGAAATCATATGGCTAATCACCACGAGTCTATACATACTGCCTGGGGAAAATATGTTGCTAATCACCATGTTTGCATCTTTTCTGCTTTATGATTAACAAGCAGAATGCTCCAGTTCAGTAATTACTGTGTGTCTGATGCCAGAATGACTCAGCTTGATAAGTAGAATGGAGGATATTTCGTTTTTCTTTCCCGACTGAGTGATGCAAATGTGATATTATAATACAGATTTGAGCAACCTATATTTTGAGATCCAGTTATGAATTAAGAAAAGGCTGCCTCTGGGTTTTATTGGCAGATCTTTTAACTACATTTAATAGATCTAACTGTGAACTTTACATTGGCTCCTGATGTCCCGGAGTCCATGCTTGGAGTTTTATTTGCAAATGCCTGTGTGTGTCAGGAGTAAATGCTTGCATGCTTGCATACAAAGTACAGTATATGCTTCTAAAACAGTCATGCAAGCTCCTCATGTCCTTTTTCAATGTCAGTGGTCAATGGTTTCACTTGACTGGAGATCAATGAGGCACATGAAGGACGTCGAGCTCCGGTAGAGCATATAGATTATTTCTGTTCAGGTGACAGAAAGGTTTGGCATAAGGCTCGCAAATTTTTAAGGTAGCTGTTTCAATTTGTTTTCTTTTATCAAAAACGCTTGTTGTTGGTCAGAAATGTGCTTTTTATAGCACCAAAAAGAAAAACTGAGTTTATGCCTGACTATATAATCAGGCTGTTGTCGCCACAGTTGTTGCTCTGTTGCCTTGACATAAGGAGGTCCTGGGTTTGAATCTTGCCCTCGGCTTTTTCTGCTTGAAGTTTGCATGGATGGATGGATGTATCTAAAAGCTCTGCAGTACACACAAGAAGTTGTGATACATACACAAGTTGCTGCTCATGTTTTAGTCATAGCATGAGCAGACCTATTGGGGATTTCCGTAAGAAAAGAGTGGGTCATTTACTTTTACAGATCTTTACCCTGACTAATCATTATTTTCCCTTCCTGCTCTTTCTCTGTGATTCTAAGATAAAAACTAAGCCGTTCAGCTCTACGGATCTGTATCTACAGGATTAAAAATTCCCTACTTTAAGTTGGGAACATTTTCCTCATTGTCTATGCAGTTTGTTCTTGCAGCTAGTGAACTTTGCCACCTTAAGGCTGTCAGACAGAATGCCTCACATCATGTTTCCCAGAGGGCCGTTTAGTTTTTGGGTTATGACGTAACATGTATGGATGGATGGTTCTGACAAAACCGCAGCCTTGAGTTGGAGGCACTGACCTCAAGGTGCTCTCAACTATGAAAGCCCAAAGCTTCCAGGAAGAAATAAAGCCCTCTTTTCTTTTTTGTCTCTTTTTGCCATTTTTAATTAAAAAAAACTGAAAACATGTTCAAAACATAAAAGATAAATAACATTAATGAGAAAAGAACTGTCACAGATTTTTTTTTCAAACAGATACATCATTCAATAGGAAAGTAAATTTGCTATAATAGAAATTATGTAAAATAAATTAGCTTGGTAATCTGCCCCATGTCTAAAGTTTTTAAACTCTGTAAACAAATATTTTAGTAATCAAGTATTCTATCAATTATTCTTACGATTAATTGAGTAATAGGATTAAAAAATTGACCAAATAAAATATTGATAAATCTAGCATAATAGCAGTATCACTATCAGATATCAACATTGGACCAATTTTTCATATTTGAGCATCCCTAACATTTACTTTTCTATAGTTTATAAAATTAACCTGTAATAATGTAACATGTTAGCTTTGGGATGCATTTTTTGACATAGCAATTTATTAGCCTGCCAATATATGCCATCTTTATAGTGATTTAAGACTCTTTATGGTCGTCTCTGTAAAACCATCTGAGCCACATTGGATCACAGAAATGTTGGAAAGTGTGTTTTCAATTTAAAAGGCTGTTATGATTTTGCCTTTCTGGCTTTCCAGACATCCTACCGTGTGTGTGTGTGTGTGTGTGTGTGTGTGTGTGTGTGTGTGTGTGTGTGTGTGTGTGTGTGTGTGTGTGTGTGTGGATAACAGCAAGTGCTGAGTGAGTGAGAGAGGAGTTTGGTGACTCATGTCCCACAGTGCAGGATACCATCACTACCACCATTGTCACTGTGGATCAGCGTCTGGTTCCCTCTTGCTCCATGCTGAGGTTTTCACAGTGCTCTTTCTCCAGTGTGTGTGTCTGTGGGGGGTTTTGGGCTCCCCTCTCTCTCAGGGATATCACTTGTCCATTTGCATTTCTAACACCTGTTTTGTGTACATTGCAACAAAAAAAGCACTTTTATGCCGAAACCCAAGGGTCTTGAACGAAAATGGAAAATCTCTAAAATTAAAATATTGCATAAAAGTTCAATGTTTCTTGCCAGTCATCTGAGAAACTGAAATTGCCATTTTATATTGTTTCTGCATGAGAATCACACTAACTGCAGTCTCCTTATGAACACAAGATGTCACTGCAGATGAAAAAGATGCTTCTAATCAATGGGAATGGCAAGAGAAGCAGAGTTTAGATAAATAGTATCAGATTTGAATGTCTTCAAACAGCCATTGGCAAATATGCAGCAGTTTTTAATGATAGTATCCAAATCAATATTGCTACTAATTTTGAAAAACCTGTTTACCTTTTGATGCCATAATATTGACATTTGGCCTTTTTATTTTTGCCCATTCAAAGCATTCTTTATTCATATCGTTATATTTAAAAGTGAGTTGGAATATTTATTTTCAGCATTCTACTACACCTAAATACATGAAAAATAATAATATAGAACAAAATACTCGAGCACTGCTTTTCTCCCCCTTGTGACATTATTGTCTTAAAGTAGAAATGTGATGTAATTTTTACATATTTGCAAGTTTTTTCTAGTGTCTGGACTGTGGAGTTTAGAGTTTTTCTTTGGTTCTTCAGGGTTCAAACTCTCACCAGCAACAGCTGAATAACTCATTAAAGCTAAATTAGAGTTTAACCAGAGTCCCAGAGAAGAGGGATTTTCTCCAATGTGACTGCATAACCCAGACTGTTCACTTGCTAATTTAATATCAATACAATTTAGTTGCTGCTCTGGTAAGTTATTTATTTTGGCTCATGTTTTAAAATTATGCAAATGAGACCAGATCAGTTTTAACCCTTTACTGTTTCAGCAGCTCTTTGTGGAAATTTTCTGCATCTGGTTTTTCTGATTTGGTTAGAGTGGATTTCATTGAATAAATAATGACATTTTTGTTTAATTTGAACAAAAATGACTGGAGTTTTCAAATATCTGTCCTAAAGCAGAAAAAACATCTATTATTTATAACGGATGACTGGCACATCTTGTTTTTACAAGGATAAATATGTTGAACTTCACCTTGAACATCAGCTAACAGGAAATTTACAAAGGTCCCTTCTGTCCTTTCTCAGTGCGGATGAGCGCTTTGATGCCACATTTCACACCAATGTCCTGGTGAATGCTTCTGGTCACTGTCAGTACATTCCCCCGGGCATCTTGAAGAGCACTTGTTACATCGATGTGCGTTGGTTCCCCTTTGACGTGCAGAAGTGTGACTTAAAGTTTGGCTCATGGACTCACAACGGCTGGCTGCTGGACCTGCAGATGCTCGATGTGGACACATCCACTTACATACCCAACGGAGAGTGGGACCTCGTGGGTAAGTGGGCATCAATGTTTGCTACATCACTGGAGCTGAGCAGGGGGAGAAATAATTGTAAAGATTGTCTAAACTCATACATGGGTCAAAGCCTTGCATTTAAATAGAAATCAACATAGATCAAAATGCAAAGTGAAAGACTTCAAAACGAATAAATGTAGATCAGTCCAGCGGGGATTGTTTTCAGCTTAAAAGTATGTTTTGAAAATAACAACCTTTATGCCGATATTAAGCATATTTATGATCAGGCTTATATTTCTGTAATAAACATGTTTTTTGTTATTCGTCTGATATAAATAGCCTAACCATAAATGTTATCATAACTAACAGATATAATAATATCTGTGTGTAATTACACAATGTGTTTCCCTACTGCCTACTGAAATAAAAGTAGCATATAAAATCAAATTTATTGCATCTGATTGAATAATTCTGTCACTTAAAATAAAAGATGGGTCTTTAAAAATTTGTAACTAAAACACATTTGGTACATCCTTTGTTTAAATTCTGAAATTAAGAATCATGTTATTATAGCCTCACTGCTCAGGAAGAACAACAGGACATGCATTACAGGAAGGAAAAACAGCATCATGTTGTCAATATGTAGAGAGGCGATGAGGGAGGTGGAGGTCAGTCAACATAATGTAATCCAAATAAAGATGGAGAAATGATCGGAGATTTGGACACTTTCCAAAGTGTCCATGCTTGGGAAAGTGTGGGTTGTAAGAAAGCTATTTTATTCAAAATCAAAATAACACATATCGAGTATTCATCACAAAAATGTGTTAGTACTGGGGGGTTTAGGACTGTTTATTTTTTTGACAAACAATGAATACGACAGGATTTATAAAAACCCTCCATGCTGTTTTTTTCCCACCCTGGACAATTCAGAAGATGATCCTTGTGTCAAGACCCCCTGTTGTAACAATTATCAGGAAATGGGTGTCAGACAGGGCCAGATGGTATGCAATGGGATTTTGTGACAATCTGGCAGGCATGTAGCAACACCATATGTGAACTCTGCACTGCCCATCTCTAGAGTTTGCCCTGAAGGTGAGAGAGTTCCTCCATCAAAAATGAAATGGTTCAGCCACTTCTTTTTTCTCTCTCTATAACTTTTTAATACAAAGTTGAAATAAGGACAAGGTGAAGTTTACCTCACTGACAGACTCAGAGTTCTTCACTTGAAAGTTTTCAGGGTCAAGGAAATAAGATTCAGCTCAGTGATCTGAGGGAGGAGTTTCTCATTTTGACCATAAATTATACAGAGCCACTTCTTCTTTCTCTTTTCACAAGTGCACTCACTGATACTGAGATACTGGACAAGCTCATTTTGAGTATTTCCCACTAAAGCATGGTGTTGGTGATGCGTCTAATTAACACATAGTTTGAGTTGCTTTCTCTGACGAGACTAAACATCAAATTTTTAGTTTCATACTGTTTGTACACCGATTAGGACAGCCATGATTCAGAAGATTCCTTTCACCAGCCAATATCTCAGTGTGTCCTTAAAAATGATCCGATTAGAGTCAGAATTTGAGCTGTAGGTCATTATGAAGGGTTGTTATTTATTTATAGGAATATAACATTCTTTCTGGGTAGACATCTATTATTGCATCAATAATAACCTTAAGGTGTAGATAAATAGAAGGGATTAACTCCTTGTGGAAAATGCTGGGTAGCAGGTGGATCATTGGCATTTAAACCTTCAGATTGTTGGTTCAATCCCCAACAACAGACCTACTAAAATACACTTTCTCTGCTTGCTTTTCAATTTAATCCAAACTCTCGTGTTTTCTCACATGTACCAAAGTCATGATTGTTGAGGATAATAGTTAGCTGCACATTCAAATATTGTCTGCTTTAGATTTTTTTTTATCAATTTAAACTAGTACATTACATTAAACACAATGTTTCTGCAAAAGTGACAAGTTAATGCATTTCAGTTTAGATCTCTGTTTTGAAGTTTCTGCTGGTCTTTCTAGGACATTTAGATTAAATTTTTATTTATTTCAAAATCTTTGACCTAAATGACTTTATCACAGCTGTAAAAGACACCGTTATCTCTGTGGATGTGCTTCTCCCACAGGTGTGCCAGCCAAGCGTAATGAGCTGTATTACGAGTGCTGTAAGGAGCCCTATCCTGATGTGACCTTCACAGTCACCATGCGCCGCAGGACTCTTTATTATGGACTAAACCTGCTCATTCCCTGTGTGCTGATCTCTGGCTTGGCTTTGCTGGTCTTCCTGTTGCCAGCAGATTCTGGAGAAAAGATTTCTCTGGGTGAGAGGAGATTACTGGAAGCCCAAATGAACCATATTTTAGATGCGGTGAACATATCAGATAATGTTTATGTTGGAGCATTTGGCAGACATTTTTATCCAAAGCAACTTAGAAATGAAGACTTACCACTTTGCTTGTCCAGTGTAAACATTGTGGACATATGTTCAACAGAAAGGCATAAATGAATAGTACAACTACTACTAATAATAATAGCTAAATAATAATAGCTACCATTATTATTATTATTATAGGTAGTGGTGGTCATTTCACAGTAAAATCCTTTCCCTGAAAGTCATCAACATAAACATAATGTTAGTGTTTCAGGGGTATTTTAAGCAACCTTGGGCACATTAAGTAGCCACAAACTGACAAATGACTGTTGTCATGAAAATCTATTGCATTAATATGTAATTACAGGAAGACTTTCACACACCAGCGACCCCGATCACATACTCAGCTGCTGTGATCTTGTTCTCTTCCCTTGTGTCTCTCTGTCTTTGTCACACAGGCATCACTGTGCTGCTTTCGCTCACTGTCTTCATGCTTCTGGTAGCAGAGATTATGCCCGCCACATCTGACTCTGTACCGCTTATCGGTGGGTTTCAATTTATGTGTTTGCTTGTGCATGCAACGTTTTTACATCCGTGTAAATACAGAATGAAAAGAATCAAGCAAAATTTAAGTAAAATAGACTTTTTAACTTTGGTATTTTTTGGTATATTTCTGTAGTTTTATCCAAAGCTTTTAAACCAGGAAGTTGTAGTAAAAAAAACAAATATGTAAAGCAGACAAACAGTTTTTGAAAGTCATAGGTGTGACTGACTCAGGACGTTCTTGAGGACCTAGCCTTTAGTTGATCATATGTTAAATGTCAAATTTACAGTCAATATATCTTGGGAGTCTCCTTTTGGGTCAAAAGAAGAAAAAATGAGTCTCATGTATCCAATATTTGTTGTTGTCACTGATGGAAACAACATGACCTTTCCATACCATTTATTTAATTTACTAAATAAACCAAATAATTTACTAAAGTAAAGGTTGGCCTGAAACCTAAATTTAAGCCTAGATTAAATAATTATCATGGACAGGTCTGCATCTAATTCAGGACTGCTGCCCAAGTACATAATGCCCTTGAATTCTGGCATAAAACTCTGCACTTCAGTTCTGTCTCAGAAAATACACAACTAGCTGCAATAAAATGCTTAAGTCTAGGCTGACAAATGCATTCAGGCAATGCTGTGGCTAGGGTTATGTCCATCTTTCATCTATAATGTAAAATTTAACCTTAATTATTGTTTAAGGTGCACCGTAACGTCAGCACCAAATTCAGTAATTAACTCAGTGGAGTAAATCTATTCAACCTTCTGGTATCAAAATCAGCAAAAGCCTCTTTTAAAATATACCATTTAACTCGTGTGTTGAAGAATAAAGTATCTGAAGTCTCCAGAGCGGAAACAGAATTGGGAAATACTTTACCATTCAGTATGCAGTAAAACTTAGTAGCGCTGTGTTTCTACCCAACAGCTCAGTACTTTGCCAGCACAATGATGATTGTGGGAATGTCGGTGGTGGTGACTGTCATAGTCCTGCAGTTTCATCATCACGACCCTCATGGGGGCAAGATGCCCAAGTGGGTGAGTGAGTGGATCAAACCATATCCGCTAAATCATGCACAAGGATATCAAAGACATTAAAAAAAAATGCTAATACGATCTGTCTCCTCTCAGGTCCGTGTGGTTCTGTTGAACTGGTGCGCCTGGTTCCTCCGCATGAAACAACCTGGTGATGAGCGCAAGAGGCCACAGTACAAGTATCGCCACACCTCCCAGCATCACTCCAGCACCAGCTCCATTGAGATGGGCACAATGCCAAGCCTCACGGTGCCTCTGTCACAGGCGTCATGCCCACCCTGCACAACAGGCACTTCCAATGGTTCCATGAGTCTCTACTTTGGGAGTTACCATCCCATGGAGAGTCCACACTGCCCACCTTCCAGTGACTCCGGAGTCACGTTGGGCGGACGCACTCATGGCTCTCTGGGTGACGAGGCTGAGCCGCCGGGGGGAGTTTGTGGTGTTGGAAGTCTTGGGATGGGAGTTGGCGTCCCCCCACCGGAGATCTTGCGCATCTTGGATGAGGTGTCGTACATTGCGCAGAGGTTTCGGGACCAGGATGAAGCTGAGGCAATCTGCAGCGAGTGGAAGTTTGCAGCTGCCGTAGTGGACCGACTGTGTCTGGTGGCCTTCTCTCTCTTCTCCATCATTTGCACTTTCACCATCCTCATGTCAGCTCCTAACTTCATTGAGGCCGTTTCCAAGGACTTCACATAACCGGCTGCTGAAAGACAGAGAAGGAAGGAGGTGTAAATAATCAGACTTTAAAGGGAGATTTGGAAAGGAAATAAGAGACAGTGTATTCCCCAACCCACCTACTTGGCAGCCATTTGTTTTGAGACGGGCTTGTAGCGTTTCATTAGAAAAATAATATTTTCTTCAGCAACTTTGTAAATAAATCATGTCATAACAAGCAACTGTTAAATAATGTAAACACTTATGAGAAGATATAAACGAAATACAATACTATAATTAAAAGCTTAGTATGTATGTAAGATTAAGAAATAAAATTCAGCTGTTTGCAAATGATGTAAATCTTAAATGCAATGTTGACACACGGAAATATTATTTTTAGGCATTTTTTGCTTTCTTGATTTTAATAACTTACCGAAAATGGCAGTGGCTTCAAACATATTCTAGCTATTGCTTCAGTATATTGATATATAGCCCTGCTGATCAGATGAATTGACATTCCTACTCCCTCTTTAAAACTTAGGCAAGCAATCATGTGTCCATATCAGAGGATTCTGTGTGGAATGATGGTCAGATTTTTACCAGGCTACCACATGATAGAAAAGAAGACCAAAGACTCTGACTGGAAACAAAGGAAACTACCAAAATCACATCACTGTGAATGTTGTATTGTTTTAATTTGGGTTATCAAATAGCTGTAGACTTTTCCACTTTGTGTTTTGCATCAGACTTAGCTCCCTTAACAGGCAAAATGCCAAAATGTAGCTATTATATCATAGGACCACTTTGACGATGTTTATTAATAATTCAAGTGTTTGGCCATAACACAGGATGCACAAACATTTGAGTTAAATCTAGTGGTTATACAATTGTTTTCCAGTGTAATGTATCTTAACAAGTGAGCACATTAGTGTGACTGTGGCTCAGTGGTAGATCAGTCATCTTCTAACCAAAAGGTTGCATGTTTGAATTCAGATTTCTCTTGTCATAATGCTGATGTGCAAAGTACTTAACCCTAAGTTGCCTCCTGATCCATGTATTGATGTATAGCTGTGTGAGTATGAATCAGTGAATGTGTCTGTAGTCTATATATATTTGTGTGCTTGACTTGAAAGGCACAATATAAAATCAGTCAATTCACCAAGTTTTTAATTTAACCACTGAAACTAAGTGTGATTATGCATTTTCATAAATAAGTAGTGGAATCTAATAATTTCTCTTTAGAATGATAATTGTGTTCAAAACAAAATTCATCATAGCTGTGCAGGAAAAAAAGCATCTATAAGTACAATTAAATTATTGAAAGGATCTATAATGATGATCTTAACCTAATTTGGTTGATAAATTTGGTTTCAAAAGATATCCAATGGGAAACGGTCTTAAAGCACACATGGTATTAAACAATATACTGGTATCTAATGGGACTCTATTGGCTTTTAAAATAAAAATCCTGTATTAAAGTTTTTTTTTTGCAAATAGGAATAATTGAGAGTCTCACAACAGATGAAGAACAGCAAAATGCATCCAGGGCCTTCACATTTATTGGCACCCATGATGAATTATTATGTGTAAAAAGCCTTAGATATTTGAATCTATTATGATACAATGAGTTCTAAGTAATGTTCCCAGTTCATTTTAACCCTAACTTAGCTTAACAATCCCTACATTTTTATGTTTGTTTTGGTCATATAGAAGAAGCTTTTTCTGACCCCAAATAATCTGTAGCACATACAGCAGATATGACGGTATGATGGTTGCAGTGTGGTTGACAACATAAATGTATCTCTTTGCTGCAGCACTGAGCTGTGGAGTTTTTTTTTTTACTTCCCTCATCATCCTACTCATTGTGCATGGAGGCAAGATAAATATGCCTCGTTATCCAGCGTCGTGGCCAGTGGCTAAAAGAAATGACCGTCTGTCATGTCGTATCGAGAGAGGCAGAAAGTCATGGATTAATAAGGAGAAGTTCCTAGAAGTTCAAATTAACAGAAAAAATAACTTGTGAATATAAAAATGTGTCACATTTAATTTCAAAGGGTTTAGGACTGTTGGACAATCATGGATGTAGACAATTGCAGGTAATTTCTTAAACAAATTAGAGCTTGTATTTTTCTAAATTTTTCAACGTGAGATTAGACTACGGGAATTTAAAAACATTTATTTTTTACGTGTTTTTTTTTTACACATTTTTAACAGGGTGCCAATAAATGTCGCTCTCAGGGTTTCAGAGTAATTTTTACAAAACTACTGTTTTGCTTAGCAGAGCAGTGTGCAATTATCCCTTTCAATGCTTCTCTGAGTGTGATTTATCTGTAACTTTATGGTATGGGGACACACATGACTTACCAAGCCTTCTAAATGGTCTCTGAGCATGAACAGCAATCTAACTTTTAAACATTAAATAAAACAGGCAGTATAGCTTAGGGCTTAACAGTAGACAGAAAACTCACCACTCTCTTATTGCACCATATTGTACATATAAAGAAAACTTTCTGGAGTTTAAATGATTTATCTGTTTTGCAAATTCAGCTGAGAAATTAAAAAATGAGTGAAGTTTGTAAATGTGCTTGCATCCATCTCCACCCGGTAGTTTTAGTTGTGGTTGCGATCCTTGTTCTGTTCATCTCTGTCATTCTAACCATGCATTTGTCACTGTGGTAATAAAGGGTATTTATTCTGTCTATAACAGGCTCTTGGTGTCCTATGATAAATACTAATATATTAAAAGAGACAACAGATTGATTGTTTCCCTTCCGCAAGTATTAAAATGCATGTCATCATTGAATTTAAGGTAGTATTAATGGTAAGAACATTGCTAGTAACATGAGGTGATTTTAGTCAAGATTCAGAGACATGCTGATTGCGACAGAGAACCACGCCGAAAGAAACTGGATTGTTTCCTCACTGACTAAAGAGAATTTGGAAGAGAAGAAGAAATTTGGCAACTACTTTGCAGTGAGAAAGTGCAATAGTGGCTCAGGAAAGGAAGAGGTAAAGTAGGACAAAAAAAACTAAACAACATCCAAAAGAACATTAATGTAGGCCATCATCTTCTCCTATTTTGTTCTAGTAAATATGGTTAAATTAGCTTTTTACATAACCAAGAAAAACATCTTTGCAACAGTGGATGAGCCTCTATCAGCAAGACACAGACTTCAGGCAATACAATGTCTGTAATTCTTTTTTACAAGCCAAAATATTTTTCTGGAGCACCAACCATGTTCTTGTAAACAAAGCCCATTCCCTCATGACACTGTAGTCTTCACCAAACTAATTTAAATGCAGCTGAAATCTAGACATCAATTGTAAAGGTTAGAGATAAAACATTCGGTACAGCTTGAAATTGTTTAACAAAAAATAAATATATTTTTGTTAAGTAACAGCTTCTGTTTTTGGTCACACTATGTAGAGAAATAGTCCAAATTGCTCTAGTTAAGTTACGGGACTTGCTCTTTTCCCACATCAAGAAGGTCTGTCTCCACATCTGAAATATAAAATATGAAAAACAACGTCCCCCGTATTAGTACTACCAGCCACATATATACTCTACAAGCAAAACAAGTGAGGATAATCCCTGTCTTGCGTAAACAAGTATCAAAAACAATTAACCTTTGGTACTGTTTATTCAGATAAATACATTAACGACACATGTTTCTGCACACTTAAAATTGCAAAGGGTTGATTTGCATTTCTGTTATGCAAAATACCAAGAAATAATGCAAGAGTTGACACAGAAATTTCTCAAGTCCATTAAAATGCAATTATACAAGCGTTGGCCACATTATGAGAAACAACTTGCTGAACCTCATTGCTGCAGAGTGGACAGAACAACTGCACCATATTGAAGAGAGGATAGATGGGTCATCGCTACATTTTGGGTTACAGGTTATAACCTCCTTTCCTCTGTAAGAGTATTGAAGATGAGTTGTGGGTCTTCATGGCGTGAGAATGACATGAAACACTTCCAGAGCAACTTAGGACTGGCTCCATAAGAAGTATTACAGACTTCTTCATTCTTTGTTAGTGGGGATTCGGGAAACATAAAAAACCAGTGTTGTATCAAATACTTTTTTTCCCCACCGTATCATTAAAAATACTTGCTGTTGTTGGTTGAACAAATAGGACAAAAACAAAAAATAGACTTGAGTATCACCAGACATATTGTAGTTTTCATTTTAAAAACTCCGAGCAGGAAACAAGGACTCATGCCACTTGGTGCGGCTGCTTAAAATTCTCCAACCAAGAGGCCGTTAATGAAAACGTCTCATTTGATGATGAAACCTTGGCTGTGTTTGTTTTTGCAGTTCTATCAAATGGAGACACATGGTACTGAGTTTACATCTAAGTGTCAGTGTGCCTTATGTTTAAAGGTTAATAAAAAGTACTTTTGTACTACCGACAGAGCCGTTTTCACACACTAACCAGGCACAGTAGGGTTTTAAGTGACACCACATTTTATTTGGCAAACTGCTGAGCTCAGCACACAGATGAAATATTCCTTCCAACGGATCAAAATGTTATAAACTAAAACAAACATTACCTTTTTTCAAGCAATTCTGATTGAAATATTATTTGTGAAGGTTCATGATTGATGTAGGTGAACGCTGCCTGCTTACATGCAAACCATGTAGGTAGATGCCTGAAGTTGCAGGAAAAAACAAGGAAAAGGCAAGAAAGTATCAAAATCTGTTTAAAAGTTCAAGATGAAGCTCAAAATAGCATTGACCTCTGTCTGCAGAACTGCTGGCCCTGCGTTATTTTCGAAAAAAAAAATAAATAAATAAAGCTTTCGGTTCGTATCTGTTTGTGAGTGGCAGGTATTCTATTGGAGACCAAAACTGCATGCGCTTATTGTTGGTGGGAGGGATTTGGCAGCTAAATCTTATTGCATTCCCAAAACAGAGATGCTGCATGTCACCTGAGGTCATTACAACCTCTCTTGCTCCCATTTCACGTTTTCTCATTCCAACCCCAATCAGTCCAGCAGCCTGACTATTCCCTGAGGGTGGAGAGAAGAAGCAACCCTGAAAGGTGCTCTGGCCACCTGTCTGCTCTAAAAGAAAACAGAAAAGTTAACAACTTTCTGTCCTTATTCTATCCTTTTGTCACTTTTGCTTTTTGAAACGTAAACTTTTTACACCGATACGTCGAAAAGTATTTCAGTGACAGCCCAGAATTTGGGTTAGTACAAATTCTTTAAATGTCCATGTGACACAAATCACATCATAAATAATGATGAATTATTGTGTGTGTACGTGTGTGTGTGTGTGTATGTGTGTGTATATAAAGTATACTTGTCCTACAATCATTTATTTAATTCCAATCTCATGGGTGAGACAAAAGCACTGGCATGCCAGCTTTCTATTAAATATCTAAATGAGTCAGAGATGCTTGGGAAAAAGTGCTGTGGTAAGATGAGATGAACCTTTTGCCTTCACCCACCATGTGTGCTGGAGAAGGAATGCTGATTGTGACCTGAAGAATTAAAGAAACATTACTCTTTGGGGCTGGTTTCCTGCTGGAGGCAAAGAAGGACTTAACTGCACTGAGAGACCAAGGGACAAGGAAATGTGCCATAAAATTTCAGACGAGAATCGTTTCTTCCATCAAGACAAAAGGCATCAAAATTTACCACCAAGTTAATGAAGTAAAACTGCATTAATGTCATGTAGTCTCTAGACATTAGACCTGCAGGAAACCTGAGAAGGAAAGTGAAGCTTTGAAATATGATAGCCAGGAAATATAAAGACTTTGTTGAGATTTTATCAAGAGTGGGCCAAATGTCCTAGGCAAACCTGGGCAAACTCAGACACAGAAATATTTTTGTGCTGTGTCTCCAATAGAGATTTTACAAATAGAGATCCCCATGATTTAATTGAAGAGCAAATTCTGGTTTCCCACAGTGGCTTGCAACTCAATTTTTAAAGTTCATGTCAAGGATTATTTTCTGGATTTTTGGTTGATATCTTGTTTCTCTACATAAAAGGCTACAATTAATAATTTACATATTTTATTTCCTTTTTAAAGGAGAAAACTAAATAAGTATCACCAGACGATCAAATATTTATTTCCAATTATGTAATTTAGTCTTAACAAAAGAAATGAATAATGGTCTCTTAGCCATGATAACCTCAATAAACATTTCACTAAGAAAGAGCAAAATGTTTTTTTTAGTTTGGTTTTTGTTTTTCAGACTTAAGCAAACATGAACTGGAAGCCAAAAATATTGTTCTGCAGAGTATCTCTCCGGAAAATAGTAGAAATTTGAAAAAAAGAATAGAGCAGGAGTAAGTACAAAAACACCAGCATTTCCTGGCTCTGACCTTGGATTAAGCCAGTTACTCATTGTGGTGAAGTCATCTACCTCGAAAGTGTACATGCTTTCTTTGCGAAACCTTTATATTTTATTTGTATATATATTTAACTTTCTTAAGCAAATGTTAGCTGTTTGGCAGCTACATAAAAATGTTTGCATGAGTCTTTTTGTTTTTACCCCAGTTGGTAATACAAAATTCCCTCCAATCTCGATCCCAAGTCAAGTGCACACATTACAAGTATATCAAAGTAATTAAACAATTAAGTCAAGTTCAGTTTGTGATTCTAATTGGTTAAAAAGTTTTTGACCTAAAGACGTCCAGCAGATTTCATTGAGTCGATGACTTGGAGCATTCATTCCTCCTGTGTTGTGGCAGAAAAATCCTTACATGAACCTTGTTTAGATTTTTTTTTTAGTTTTGTTTGTTTGTTTGGCCCAAACAGTTTGTGTTTCTATGTTAAAATAATTTTATATCAGTCTCTTTGCTCTAGTTTCTGTAAACTGGAACAGGTACTGTGGAAGAGCCAAATGGAAATTAGCCACAATAAAGAAGTCAGAGCCAACACAATGGTGGAGTGAAATTGAAGAGAAATACAGGACACAAAGTGTAGCAAAAGGACTTGAACATAAAAGTAGGTTGAAGTAATGACACCTACTGGTTAATGAAATATATATATATATATATATATATATATATATATATATATATATATATATAAAAAATAAAAATATATAAATAAAATATTTTATAAAATATAAATAATATATCAAAAATTATCAAAATCACACATATGGTTTAGTTAGCAGAAAAATACAATTGATTCACGATCTTTATGTTGTGGATCAAAGTGATTCATCTAGCAGTTGAGTTTGAACATTTTTGCAGTCTCTTATTATCCTTTTTTGGGACATTCACTCCAGAAGCTGACTCTTCACATTCTGCTTCATATATTCCACCCCTTTTACACGGTTTGCTAGAAAGAGAAATATTGTTTTTGTATTCTGGCTGTCTGAAATATTAATGCTGTGTTCAATCATCATAAAATTGATCATTGCCCGGTTTTTAGTCATCTGTCATAAAAATGACTAGTTTTGGGATGAAATTGTTACAGATCCAAAAACATCCCTTCCTTGTTTAAAACATATAATCACTGTCATGAATAATTACTTTCAGTTAACCTTCTTCTAATGCAGTTCTGATTTATCTAATACAAACTTTGAAACAAGCTCTCTTGCAGTGATGACATATTTCCCAGGGTGACTAATTAAATTAAATCTGGTAAAATCCTTTTATCTTTTCTTGCCTTAAAATGCATTTTAAGAGTCTGAAACATCAAGGTGACAGATATTTTTTTCAAGGGACTACATATGGTATTGTGAACTTGTGACATCAGATCTTTAATATATACTTTACTATTTTGTAAAGTAATGAATAAAGGTTTTTACTGTACTGCTGGCCTAGTGACATCAATATAGGACACTGAACATTATGGGTTCAAGGAACCATTGTCGTGATTCTCTTGGTTCAAACTTATGGAGCTGTTGCAAACCAAATTTTACTCTAAGTTTTGAGGAACAAGTGCTCTGAGCATTAAAGCTATCAAATTATTAATTTCACGTCACTTTTGTTATTGTAGTAAGCTGTGATTATTTTTTGGATTGAAAATGAAGCAGCCTGTATGAATGAACTTCAAAATGAGAGCTCAGCGCTGGCTTAGGTTGAAAATAATCCTCGCAATTTGTCAATCTTTTCTCCTTCTGTTCGCCTTCTGGCTGTCCTGACTGCAGATAATTCTTTACACAGCTTCATCTGCAGTTTGAAAGTTTTACATGTGAGACAATGTGAGTCCCCTTTCAAAAATATAACGGCTAATATTTACGTTCACATTGAAGTCATACCCAAACAAATGAGCTCAGCTGCCAAGTGACTATCTTGCCAAGTTTCAAGGACAACCCCAAAGAAAGCAGATTTAAAAGGAAACGCTCAGATTGAACTATATTCAGTCGCCTGGAGGCAGTGAAAACTGGCAAGGATGGCGCATTTTTGATGTGCTCAAAGAAAAATCTTCAGGTCAAACACAAACTGTTTACACTAATCAGCAGTTTAGTTCCCATCATAAAAAAACCGCTAAAATTGTGCAAACAGAAACTCTTGAGAGCAGCAATCTCTCTTCACCCAGTTGACACATGGCAAAGCCTGGTGCATAATCCCCAAACACAGAGTAATCTGAGTAAAAGTCCATTTGGATTATGAGTTTGAAACAGTCTAATCTGAAACATTTCAACTTATCCCTAGGAGATACAGCCATAAGGAGCTGTTTTGTGAATGCTAGCCATAGAGGAGTCATTTTAACCTGTCACACTTGACAATGATCCTGAGGTTTATGTTGCTGATGTAGTCGGTGTCAGACAACCAGATTGTAAAAACTAATCACCAGGAGAAACTCGGTTTGTCATGATGCACAGCCCGGGTTCCTGTGTGTCTTTCCATGCGTTTCATACACTTATCAGTTCCTTCATTGCATGTGTCTTTGCCCTGATGCTCTGAACGAACCACACACCTGACACAGTTGGACAGTAAAATAAACTAGTGCAAAACTGACTGTAATTTGCTACACTTTATCTGAACATCACTCCGTCTTAAAGAGCTTATGTTTTTTCCCCCCGCATTTCCACTGATATTTGGCATATGGTTCATCAGCTTAGAAGTCCATCACTGTCTTTAACAGAGACATTCACAGTCTGGCTGCGTGTCATCTAATGCAAACAAAGGATACCCAAGCTGTAACCTTTGACAAGTCATTTTAATGCAATAAAAGGATACACTACTCAAAATTCATGCAGAGCCAGAAAATATGTGCCTTTTTTGTAAATCTAGTATAATATGGTACCTCACCTTCTCTACCAACTTTCACAGAAATATTTAATTTTATTTCAAAACAGGAACTGCCCAAATTAATGAACAAATATTACACCAAATACACCACTGTAAGACTATAGATGCATAAAAGGCAATCATGTCACCTTCTTGGCCACTTAATGCCAGTGTTTTGGATGTATCAAGATAATTTGGTCCTGCTGCAGTAAGGCTGTGCGTAAATATTATTTTTGTTGACATGTTGTCATATCGCTGCACACACTCCACCAGTAATCCCATGCACCTTTGGAGATATGGAGCACAGATTGGCACCAGTCGTGGACTTTAAATTTCAAGGAATCTCTCTGCCTTCAAGGACACCAGAAAATTCTAGCAACATGAGCAAGACTCCCCCCCGCCCCTCTTGGGAAATATTTATTCCTATTAAATTTGAGTACCTTCTTTATTTTATTTTATTTGGACATCCTTCCTGTCTCCTCTGAGTGTGTAAAATATAAATGACTTGTCTGACAGGATTCACAGTTGTGCTAAATGAAAGCAAAAATGTTTTCATGAACACCCACAGAAAGCCTCTCTCCAAGCTGCGAGGGTCTTCTCTGATGTTCCGTAGAGGAAGATGCTCTGAGACACCATCTATCTTCCTCTCTGTGCATAAAGATCACACATTTTTAAGTGCTTTTGATGAAATTTTTAAGCTTTTTCTAATAAAAAGGACATTGCAAGTGCAAATCGTGATCCGTCGATGTCGTCAAGTTGTATAACTGTACAAGCTTCATGTATTGTAACAGGAAAATCTAATTGATTACATTTTGACACATTATAGTAACTGTACATATTATTCTATTACCTTCTTGGCTAGTCTGTCCTCCGTATGTGAGACTAAAGATTTGCCATGTTGTATTTAAATCAATACATTTTTGTGGTTTCTTCATGCCTGAAACATGGACCAACACAGCCACTCTGATTAGAAATGATCTGATAAGGAAACTAGATCTTATAGCGGGTGTATCATTTCTCGCTCTGGCTCCATCTTTCTGCTCGTTCTCACGCACCATTAGTTGCATGTGTCATGACTTGTTTTAATACCGAGGAGAGTAACGACACAGCATCCCCCCCCCTGGCTCCACTTCTCAGGTAAGCATGTATATAAAACCTCATTGATTTCTCTATTAATGTAAGTAATTTGCATATTCCATCCTACGCAGTTACGAGAGAGATGCAGGACAGCTGCAGGTCATCAGCCGCTCTCCAGGAGCCTGTTGTCTTGTTTTTGCAGTGTGAGGAGACGTGGAGGTTGTGAGTGACTGATGCCTAATTAGCATCAATAATGCATATAAACATCAAGTCAACAAGTACAGGTCAGCGGTACAAGAAGAGAGTGGTTTGTGAAATATTTGAATAAATTTCAGGCATATATATCATCCTGTCGGTGTGGAAAAACAAGTAATTTAGACTAGTTTAAACTCAGAATGACATTCAAATTGGTTAGAAAATATTCAAAATGTGTGATTTTGTGGAATGATTGCAGTTATTCTCAAGAGATCCCATCTAGTTCCTACATATTCACAAACTAACATTCATCTCAAGTGATGAGGTAAATTCTCTGAACCTGGCCTGAATCCTGTAAGATTTTTAAAGATTTGGGAGGAAAATGTAACAGAACCAAGATCAGGAATAAAAGACAGAAAGTGCTTTCTTGTTTTTTTGTAATGGAGTCTTGACAAAAGTTCAATCTGGAAGACTCTAGTCGCACCTGCCTCATCAACCAGCGCCTCCCTCTCACCAACCTGGACCTATCAGCATCCAAGCATCGCTCCACCCAATCATCGTTTGGGCTCCAGTTCAAAAGGACCTTCACCCACAGCCTCCTCTGCTCACCAGCTGCGATCAACCCACCTCCACCCCATCTCCACCTTCTGCTCCCGCCACTCAGGCCTCATCTTCCTCCGACTGCCGCCACCAGTACAGGCCCTGGGGGTCTACATTCCTATGCTGCATCAGGAATGTTCATGGAGTTTATCAAAGTCCAGCTCGACGTCCCCAGCCAGGGCCTGAACAACAAAGGACTTTGTTTATTTTCATGTTCATTTTGTCATTAAACTCTTTTAATCGCTTTCTTTCTCCGTTTTAGTCTCTCCAGATTGAAATGGTTTGTTACACTGCGTTTCATTAATGGTTCTATTTAAATATATCAACATGTTCACATTTTAGCTGCACATCCTAATATGTGCTGGAATGCACTGCCCTCTGGAGGGGACAAGCTACATAACAGGATTGTAACTGCATTATGTGGAAAAAGGTCCAACTTTTAACAGTTTTACATGTACAGAGATATGAAACATTTTTTCTATATTTTTGTATCAGGCCTGGTTTCCAGTTCATTAAAAAAAGAAAAAAGAATCAAGAGAGCAGTAAGCAGTTATCAATAACAGTAACATTTTCATACTTTGATTGGCCAAGTGACAAATACTGAAAAAACAGGTAGTGTATTCAATAAAAGTATTTTCTAGTTCTGAATAATAAAAAAATAACTAAAATGAGATTCAGAGCTTTAAGAGAGTCACTTTGCACCCCAGACTTTAAACATAAAGATGCGATTAATTGGCAACAGACCTGTCTTTTATTCTGATATTCAAATTATGTGCAAACAGGACCTCTATAGTAAAATAAAGCAAGGAAAACTCCTAATATAAAGAACATAGCCACTACAAGCAAACAGCAGAAAAATATTTACATTTACGTGATATATATATATAAAAAATCTCTCCAAACATGAATCACACACTACCTTATATTTGTGCTTCTTTTGTCTTCTTAGTGCTGAAAGGTTTAAGAGGTAAATAAAATTCACATATGCAGGGCATTTCTTATTACCCTCTTTCTTTTTGTGCTTAATCTTGACACATGGAACTACCTTATGAAACTATGTTGTTTCATGAAAACACATTGCAGATAAAGTTTTTTTTAAAACAGACATTAAAAATTTACATCCAATCAATAATAATTCAAAGTCAACATTCATTTAACTCATGTTGCCTTCACATTAGGTAGTTTCTCTCCTTTCACAACACTGAACAAAAAAACAGAACAGAGACAAGAAACCAGAAATAGATCTGAGGGATTTCTGGCTGTGTTATGAATGTGTTGCATCACACATAACCTTTTCTTTAGAAAAGACTTGCACGTAACACAGCTTTCCTTCTCCGCTAGTTATCTTCTGCCTTGCTCTTGCTCTTGTCCCGGGGAACACGGCCCATGTTAAAAAACTCCTGGTTGGGCCTCGTGTCTGTAAAATGGGAGAGTCGGTTGGACATGGCAAAGAAAGCAGCGATGGCCGCAATATCCCAGGCATCCTCGCGGTCAAAGCCGACTTCCTCCAAAGGCTGAAAGTGCTTCTCTGTGATGGTGTCACAGCAACACACGGCCATCGCAAACTCCAGCATGGCATGCTCCCGAGGCGTGAGCTCCGCAAGTTTGTAGTTAGCAACCACCTGAAATGGGAGAAAAAGGTTTTTTTTCTCCAAAACTACAAATTAATGTAGAAACTGTTCAGATCTTCTCAAGAAACAAAGAGAAAATGTGTTGGTTGGTAGACCAACATAGTATAACATAATAGTGAAGGGAACAGAAACAGATAAATGACTTGCATTTTTTATTAATTTAAAAAATTTGGATGTAGTGTATTTACACAGATTTTAGTTTAAGCAAATCTTTGAAATCCATGTATCATAATTACTTACTACTTTGTTAATTTATCCGCACTACAATAAAATACTGCAAAGTTTATCATTGTGACATGACAAGATGGGAAAAAGTCAAGTATATCAATATTTTTACAGCTCTCCATTGTTGCTAAGTTCTTGAGTCACTGGCAGATTTCAGTAATTTCCTTGAATTTTTGTCCTTGACTCCTGATCCAGTTTTTAATTTTATACCTTTTAGGGCTGTAAATATTTCTTCTGTAAATATATTATTAGTGGGGAAAGCCTCAGTTCATTCAATCCCAACAAAAAAAGTTAATGAAAATTTAAACCAAAAAAACAGATTTTTATCTCTTTGCATGATACAATGACAAGTGGTGTGGTTGAATTAAAATCTAACTCCTGCCTTTTGACTGTTGCAACTATACTTTCATAAAGTACAGCACAAAAACGATACCTGATCAGAAAGAGTAGGGTTCTTTGAGTAGATGCGGTGCAGAGCACTATGGGACACCACACAATAAAGACACTTGTTATGACTGCTGGTGGCAACGACGATTAGCTCACGGTCTGCCTTGGTTAACCTGCCTGGAAAACAAAAAAACAGGGACAAAATGTATGTGAATAAACAATGCTATGCATCACAAACAGTAGCTGTTAAACATTTAAATTTAAATGCTGGATGTCTGAAAAGATTAACTTAACAGGCATCCAACTTTAGGTTTAGACAAGTCGGCTAGCATATTAATTGAGTTATTTTTTAAATTTTAGAGAAATCACTAAAAGTCCCCCTGAGAGAGAGTCTTTTTTTGAGGAAAAACAATAGTTTCAATATCCTTTTTTTAAAGGCTCAAATATTTGTCCCCAAAATGTGATTTTGCAGTGCTCACTACTGTGAACACACTCTAACCCCAGCTAAGATTTACAAGTAGCAATATAACTTGTGAAATGAAGAGACTACGAGAAAAACAAGACTTGATGCCGTTGACCTAAACTCCCTACCCATTTTATGCAAGATATTATGTTGTTGGTTTCTTGCACAACATTCTGTGATCTGACCAAAAATAACAGGACTGCATGTAAGACACCATTTCCAAGTTGCGCTTTTTCAAATGGCCATGATGTCCAGAGCTTATTTTAAAATTACAAACAAAACAGGAAATTGCTGCTCAAGCTCACCTTAATGTTCACCAATTCCCATTTCCTGACATCTTCCGTCTTTCCTACGGTACCTTGACAAAGTATATAGATCCACTATGTCTGGCCCCATACATCAGTATGTGTCACATCAGTATGTGTCACATCAGTATGTGGCCCCTGATTAAAAGGGGCCGAATACATACTGATGCCACACTTACCAGAATTTTCCTTTTACTTCATATTTATGCTCTAACTTTTTTTTTCTTTTAGATGCATGACATACAAATCCTAGCAGGCAAAGGTTTGGGTTACTTGTTGAATTCAAATAAAATATAACTACTCCTCAAGTAGAAAACAAACACCAACCTGTCTCCTTGTTCATCAATTCATTGTAGTATGCGAAGAAAGCTCTGAACTCTGCTGGCCTGTGAGAGAGGACTTTGAAGACATTGGGTAAAAAGCCTCCCTACAAAAAAAATGTAAAAGGTTCAATAAAAGGTCAAACGTATGGAAGAGGATTAGGGCCACCGAAAAAAAAAATCTGACTTTAATCTTAGAATTCTTTAAAGTCAGAACTTTTTTTTTTCGGTGGCCCTAATCCTCTTCTCTACAAATGGAAGTTAAACGCCTAACAATACTTTCACTTTCTTGTATTTACCTTCGACTCCACTTCTTCCATTAGCTCCACTATATCATAAGGTAAGTCCTTCTTGTAGGGAATAGGATAGCGGCTGATATTTTCCGGAGGAGAGTCACTGCTGGACCATCTGCTGCCTGGAACAGTAACAGCAGCAGCAGCAGCCTTTTCCCGCAACGAGCCTCCGGTTCGGTGACACGCCTGGAGAGACGCAGCTCAGCAACACAAAACCACTCAAGAGTCAAAAATGTATTGAACTACTTACAAGTTGCGTGTACGTAGAAACACGTAACAACTTCGAAAAGATGTTCCTCGCCATGTCAGTCGGCTGAAACGATGACTAGATGGGTTATTACTTCTTTTTAAGTAGAAACTCACTTTGGTTAAAAGGAAGTCTAGCTTAGACTTAAACTTCTGTCTCAGTGTGGGTTAAAGATAATGTTATGCAGATCATCTGTCGCGATGGCGGTGAAAATAACTACCTTTTTTTCTAAATGCGATGTTTTTGCTTCGTTTCTATATCAGATCTTGTGAGTCTCGTCATACCAACCAATCAACGCACAGCACTGAGTCACGCCTGCTGTCCTGCTCTTGCACTAATTCATTCTCACCGCCAGGTGGCGGTCTATGGCCAGAACTGACATTACTACTACGGCGCTCATGACGCTTGTCATTGACCCGGAAGTGAGTTTACTGTAGCGATTTTCTACTCCATTCAGTACTGTTAAGGATAAGCAGTTCGACCAATAAAAAGTATTGTTAAAGGCAGACATTAATATAGACATGTTTTACCATGTAAGTATGTTTGTGTTATGTTTCTGGTTTATTTTGGATTAGTTGATTAGTGGTTTGTTTTGCGTCGTCTTACGAACGTTGTCATGACGGTTGCATCCTTCTCGTCACACGTTTTCTTTGGTGTTTACAGATTTCTTTGGAACATGAAATCTTACTACACCCGAGGTATTTTGGACCCAACTTGCTGAACACGGTGAAGCAGAAACTTTTTACTGAAGTAGAGGGAACATGTACTGGCAAGTGAGTGAATTCAGATCTGTCCGTAACATTTTACCGCCTAATTTTATGAAAGTATTTCTGGCTATTATCCTGCATTCGTGTGTAGCTTCGTCGTTTTAATGTACAATAAAATTATGTATCTATTTGTTTTAAATTTTTTTAATTTAGGTATTTTACTAAGTAGTAGCTTATTTTTCCTTATAATGAGTTTTATTATGGTTAATTTGTCGATACATTTTCTTATTCACTAACAATTTTTGAACTTTTTACGGTCATTGCTTATTTCAAAATCAAATGTAAACAAATCACTTCATTATATAGATTATGTGTAAAAAAAGTGCTATTTCCTGAAAGATAAGTGACTAAAGTTTATTATTATATTTATATATTTAGAAATAAACAAGTATAAATATTAAATTGTTCAATCATTGTCATTAGTAGAACTCAAGAAAACTACTCTTCTACTACTCTAATGGAAACTTAACATGTCCTTCTAATGTACAAATGACTTTTATTTATTCACTGTATGTAATATTAATTTGGATATTAACGTTATCCACAGTTAATTCAATTGTTGTTCCAAGTTTAAGTTTTTTTTTTATCAGCTACAAGTTTCCATATTAACACACACAGGCACAAAATTACTAATGTGGGTCTAAATCTTTCTTAAAATATTTATTCAATGTAAGACATGGCAAACACATTGTCTGACTACATAGTGCAGACACATAAGCAGGTATAGATGATTGCTGTATTATGTTGCTGACTGAAATAATGTTGAGAATATTGACAAGATGTGATAGCCCTGATTGCATTTACAAGCTGTACATGTGTTGTTGTTTTTTTTTTCCTCGTTGTGTTTTCCAGGTATGGCTTTGTCATTGCAGTCACCACTATTGACAACATCGGGGCAGGTGTAATCCAGCCAAGCAGAGGCTTCGTTCTCTATCCCGTCAAGTACAAGGCCATCGTCTTCCGTCCATTCAAGGGAGAAGTAGTGGATGCTGTGGTTACTCAGGTTAACAAGGTGAGGTTTAATGTAGGTTTATGTCCCAATTTTATTGCTTTTAGTTAAAATATTAAATAAATATGATACAGTAGGAGGCGGGACAAAAATATATGCAAGTCAATAATTCAAAAACTAGAGGAGAAAAAAACAGAGAAACAAAAATAATAGTTAGAGAATTAACCACCATAAAGCCATAACACATTTAATTTGTTAATGTTGGACTTTTTTCCAAGTGGAAAATTCATTACTTTGTACTTGCAGCAATTTATTTTTGGAACATTTTGTGATTCGTGATCTTTATATTTTTGTCCGAACATGTATAGTTTATTCTTTATTCTAAGAACCCACATGCCTTTGACTGAAATCTTTGGGACAGGTTTGGATCTGAGATGCTGTGGATTTATGAAGCAACAGATTAAAACTATTTGAAAAGGAAATGCCCTTTAATGTCTGGCTGCAACCACACAGAAACCACTGAAAAGTTTCTCATAGTAGCTTGTAGACACATTTTGAACTCTTAAACCATACAGAGTATCTCAAAACAGTGATTCCCACTGAAATATCAGTGAGAACTTTAAATCCACTTTTTGTTCTATTTGCTAATAAAACTGGTCATAAACAATATTTTTTAGGGATGTGCCGATCAGGTTTTTTTCTGCCGATACCGATAACCCCTGAGGGCCGATTGCCGATTCCGATCCCCGATACCGATCACATAATTATTATTTATTTATTTTTTTATCATAAACACGCCAAAAACAGGATCCATTACAATAAACAATCCTGAGTTAATGAACAAAAACTTCCTGTTAGCATAGCGGCTAGCTG